>SNQJ01S0143074.1:569-24529 GCA_010110895.2 Picea sitchensis
GTAACTTTACCCTCATATTCACATAGACTGAAAATAGTCTTTTGGAGGTGCAAAAGCTTCCTAATGGGGAGGTGTGATCAGGGGATCAAATTTTGCTCAAAAATTAAAATTGCTCGGAATCACTTCAAACCGGATGAGAGTGTAGGCCTCGTCATTGCGAACCCAACGCAACTCGTTTCGTCTCAAACGGACGTTGGGAGCAAGAGATATTGCAATATGTTCATCAAGTCAAACAGGTAAATTTTTTTGATGTTGACTGTATAGTCCATACAGTCCGTACAGTGATGTGGCAGGGCCATACAGGCCATATGATGATGTGTCAGGTGGTGATGTGGCAGGTGTTGATTGGCATGTGTGGTCGAATGGTTGTCTTACACGTGTCCATTGGTGGTTAATGGTATGTTGACATGGCCCAATCTCTGGGCGCCACGTGTCACTTGATGTATGGTTAAAACTTTGATGTTAACAAGAGTCGACCCCGTGACCTCTAGGTCAGGGAATGACTTGGCAAGGAGTGGCCAGCCAATGTTCCACCATGTGTTAATTGATATGTAAGCAGGATGCATTTTTTTTAAATTAGCATATGGGAATGGTTTGGGCCGCGACCGGGCCGGGGCTTAGCCCCAGCCCTTGGTCGCGCGCCGTCTTACATATGACCATAGTATAACATATATGCACGCGGTTGCAACGATTATATGACTTTTATGCAAAAGCGCGGGGTTTACCATATGAGGGTTATGCAAAGGCGCGGGTTTATGTCACGGTTTTATTGTATGACCCATGTGACCAACCAGGAGCACAGAAGTTCAAATGGTTGTAACGACTTAACCACTTTTTGCCAATGCGTGTGGTCACATGACCCTCATACGCCCAGGTGCTAGGCGGTTAGGGGCTGGTGCGCCCTTAACCGTCCTACGGTTTGCACCATTGGCGCGGTTGCGCCCGGTGTTGGGTTTTCACGCTTTATATTGCGTGTGAGCCAGGTTCATTGGACAAGGGTGCAATTTGTAGATGCAGAGACAACAAGCATGAAGAGGGAGACTTTCAGGAGGCCTAACTTCTTCGATTTTTCGATCGATTGAGGTGCCGAAAGAGCCCAGACAGGGGTTTTCGGACGCTCTGAATCCATTGGAGCAGTCGGTTTGTCAGTTTGAGCATTGTAAGACATGTTTTTGAGCACTTTTGAGCAATTAATAATAATGATCCATTGGAAGCTGGACCAGGAGATGTAGCCCATGAGAGGGGTGAATTCCTTTATCAAATTGTTGTGTTCATGTGCTTATGTTCATTAATTATGCTGTTGTCTATGTGTATTTTGCATGAGTAATTCCTTAATCTATGTGTTGCAAACTGATCCATTTTCTTTAAACACATAACATTTACATTGCAAATAATTTCAAGTATTTTCAAGTCTTCTTCAATTTTAGATCAATCATTCAACCCATTGCGATGTCTTTCTTACAATAGGATGGAAGATGATCATAAGTAATAGTTTTATTTTGGAAACCCATTATTCCTTTCATTTCAATCCTTTAACCCAATAGGGATGTGTATCATTTGATAGATGAGTTGCCAATCACTGATTAGGATTTCATGGATGGCCCTATCTAATTTCCTTATATCAAACTTCCCAATAAATAGAAAAACATGATCTCATACTAAGGCCACACGTTGTGTCTAAAAATTTGTTGTTTCTCACTCAATGTACATCCCATTTTGAGATGCATATACGGAAAAATTTTCTTCTTTTTATTCTTCGTGTAACTCTATACTTTGAACAATTTTGGTTTTGTACTTTGCTTCTCCAAGATTCGTCATTGAGTTTTTTTTCACTTTAATAAAATTTCAGATGGAGTAGGATAGCTACATATCCAACTAAGAAAAATCCCTTGTGACTCTTGAATTTCCACCCACACATAAGAGAAGAATACCCTCTTCTTCTTAGGCAACTACCATGAAGAACAATATTTCCTCTTGATTCTATGTGAATACAATAAATTCTAACATGTTTTTTTCTTCATTTCCCTAATTGGAGGCATGCTCATCAATGATCCTCTTCCACTTTACCATATGATAGTAGTAATTTTCTTCCTTTCTAATTAAATGCATATCAACAAATTTATTGTGCTCCTCTCCCATCTTTCATTGTTTACATGTAGTGCCAATGTTTTCTTCCATCACATGTTTCTCCTTGAGTTTGTAATAAGTCTTATCAACAATTGAATATACTTGCATACATGATGGAACATTTTTGTCCTCTTCCTCTAGCTTAGGCTTACACATAAGAAATGTTGAAACTACATGCAAATAGATCACAATAACATGTTCTTGCATAATTATTGCTATAATTTTCTCCTCATCTTCTTTGGATTTAAATTAACAACATACCGATCATCCTATTAAACTACCTTTACATCAATGTAACATTATTTTTCTACTTCCACTACTTTTAAATTCAGCTACCTTCCATTATCGAGGTGGATATTACTAGCCACCCACATATTCCACTAGCTCAACATAGAGTGTTCCACCTTGGAAGCTTTTCTACAACTTTTTGGGTCCTAAACTTTTGGGGCCATTATGATGTCATAAACAACATTTGTTTTACTTTGTATGGCCTAAGTGATAGCCATAGGTTGTGTCCCTGGCCCAGTTGATATGTGTACTTCTCATTCAAACCTTCCCAACTGTATATCGAGCATATAAAATGGAGATCATATGCAAACGTTGCGCCCTCAAGGAGTTGATGTATCAACTACCCTGAACGGGGCCCAAAAAACTTTTGGTGTTTCATCTACTAGGGTTATGGTTTTGGATGTTTAGGGTTTTCTCATTTATGTTTTATGTTAAATAAGGCCTTTGGAGCCACATTGTAAACATATTATTTTGAATGAGCGTAGTCATCATATCTCTTCTCTATAATATCCCTAGGTCGAACCCAATTGTAATGTAAATGAAAATGAACTTAATATGGTGAGTTGTTTGATATCTAATTTATGTATGCACCTTTCATGGCACAGTGCATGCATGTACTTCACAACAAAATGAGGAAGTGTGCACATTCCAGGATACCACGCACATCAAATTAAGTGCGCGTGATTTGAGGCCACAAAGCCTTTATCTATATGTTGTGTTTTATTAGGTCAGAGAGCCTAGATGTTAAAGGACAATGCATATACCTTTGTATATGTCTCATCATTAATATAAAATAGATCGCTACACGAAGGCCGACCACGATAAAAGAGTATGGGGGACTAAACTCCACTAGTTAGAGAAAGGGAGGGCTAAAAGTTTAGGAAAAGGGATAAGCTAAGGAGCTTAAGCCAAAAAGGAATATTATATTAATATTTCTTAAAGTATAAAGTATGGATAATTATTTTATCCTAAGTTCCAAAGTTGGGGACAAGTGGGCCAAAGTAGACCCCAACATGACAACTGTCAAGTTGGGGACATGCATACATATTGTTTGGACTTAGTTCATTTTTCAATCATTCTTTCCATTATTCCTTCTATCATTGAGTCAATCACTCCATCATCATTCAAACACTTATTGAGCTATCCTTCGTACCCTCATGTAATTGTACCTAAACCTATATCCACACCCAGACCTGTTTGTGTAGCTAGTTATCTTGGGAGCTAGACATAAGAAGCAGGTTGTCAGGCCTGTGGGATATTGAAGAGGTGGGTTGTCAGGCCTATGAGAAATCTCTGTGGGTGAGAGAATTGTTGGGAATTGATTTCCTGAAGGTGCTAAACTACATTTACAAGACTCTGAGACTTCATGTTTGGCTTGTTTATGAATCCCGAAAAGAAACTGGGGCAGCCGAAGGACTGTCGAGCAGAGAAGGGCCACACTTCCTGGGGTGGGACAAGCATGTGGGGAATGGGGGATGTTAGGTTGTTAGTTTGAGTTGGCACCTGTGACATAGTCTTTCCTATTGTCTGTGATACATTATCCTGGTTAGGAATCCCTTTACCCAGGTGGAGTTTAGTTCCATCTCGGGGGTGACCCATTGTTGAGAGTGATGAGCAGTGTGGTCTAAGGATGGCAGGTTCGTGGACGGTTTGGATGCAGTTATTGATATTCTTACCAAGATAAGTGTCAATTGTGTGATAAATTTACATGCTACATTATTATTTACGTTTTTATTTTTATGGGTTTATACTATGCGTGTTTATAATTTTTTGTATATTTATGGGTATTTCATGTATATGTTGCATGTATACGTTTACTATTATTTCAGTATGAATCTGTGCATTTACAAAATGTATTTGTCTATTTACATTTTATATATAAATTTCTGCAAGAGTTCTGTGTGTATATTTAATTGCATGTAGTTCGAAAAATGTATGTGGCATAGCTTAGTTGGATGTTGGGTATGTTACAACATGGTATAAGATAATAAAAGAGTTTTCTAGAGTAGCATGGCCTGACCTGGGTGGCCGACGATGTTACAATATGGTATCAGAGCTTTAGTTTTCAGCAATGAGCCTGGATGGGCCAAGAAAGTTGATTTGAAGCGAAATTTCATAGAGGATTCATTTTGAAGGGGCCAAATTTCAAATTTACAGAGCATCCATGTTAAAATTTAGAAGCAACGACACGGAATTGGGAAAAAGCCCCAATTTCTGTTGTTAAATTCATGAGAAAATTGAGAAATTTGGCCAAGTTGTGAGATATTTCTGATTTAATATCTGTTGTAGAAAATTCGGACCTGGAATTGGTCGAATTTGAAGTTACAGTGAAGCCATGAAAGATGGAGCAAATTTAGTAATTAAAATTTTCAATTCATGAATTGAGTATGGGAAAAATTTGTTCCAGAAATGTCAACCCACAACGATTTTCTTTTATTTAGTTTGAATTGGTGTTATCAGGATGAACTTGAGCAAATTTCATAGTTGCAGAATGCCTATGGTAAAAATTGGGAAAAAGTTAAGAAAAATCCCCAATTTCTCCAGTGGAATTCACAATGAATTGGTGCACATAAAAATGAATGTGCGCAGGTGGGCGCACTAAAAATCTATGTAAAAGGCTTGTGATATGTAAAAATTGGGTGTGGCACAGAAAAATGTTGGTGTGCTGGTGCACGTGGTAAATTTTGGCACCGCACAAAAAATGTTGTCGTGCTGGTGCATACACTAAATTTTGGTACCTCGCGGAAAAATGTTGGTGTGAGGGTGTGTGCACAAAATTTTGGCGTCGTGCAAAAAAGTGTTGGTGTGCGGGTGTGCATGGTACATTTAGCATTGCACGGTGTGCATATGCATAATAAGGTGTGCGCAGTGTGAACACACATAATAATGCCACACATGGTGTGCGCAGTATTGGTAGAGTGTAGAGGAGTTTGGTTGGTGCATGTGCAATATGAGTATCTATTGTCGCATGACAATTTAGTTAATGGTCTGCATAGATTATTGGTGCGCAATGGGGGTGTACTAAACTTTGGAATGGTGCAATGCATAGAGTTAAATGCACATGGAATATCAATGCACGATACAGAAATTGCGTGCAATAGGTTATAGTGCAAGAACCAAAATCTTGCGCGGTGGATATTAGTCTGTGACACAAAAGTAGTTGGCGACAGCTATTGGCATGATAGAGAAGTGATGCACAGTGGTTATAAGTGCACAAAGCATAAATTAACTTGAGGTGTTGTTGTACATGTTAAATATGGGTGTACAGGTTGAAATTTGTGCATGCAAAATCATTTGGATGGTGAACAAGAGCAAAAAACCAACAAAATTCCGCGACATTTTACACTATTTGAACGTCATCTTTTTGCAGCACATTTTTTAGGCCCTTAAAAGCGTTTCTAGCTACTCAAAAACCACAAGAATAGAGTGTAACAAGGTACACTCTATCTTTGCATATCAAATAAAATAACTCAGAGAGATCTTTGTAATGGTGTAAACCATTCGTCAAATGGAGATTTTATGAGAAAGTTACAACACAAACAGTGGAGGGTAAATTTTAAGCCCCAACTAACTTCAAAGAGTCATAACTTTCTACTCCAGAATTTGATTGAGGCACAGGGGTAGTCAATGGAAATATATTGAACCATAGAAGACATTCCTAGAGAGGAATTAAACTTCTAGGCATGTTAAAAATTCTTATTATGGCAAATAAGGTACCTCTAACATTCCATACCAAAAACACAAATTGGCCTAGAACTTCAACATGTTGTAACTAGCAGCATGGAACCAAGAAAAAGGTGAAACTTGGACAGAATTTATATAATAGGTAAATGAAGAAAACCAATGGAGTTCCCATGAAAATTCCAATGGAGTAGGTGAAAAAATTCATATTTACAGCACAGAGCTGCGCCAAGTTGAAGAATGAATAGAAACATTCATGGACAATTTTCAAATAACCATAACTTTCTGCTCAAGAATCGGAATTGAGCATGGAAATAGGTGTTGGAAAGGTCTCAGATACTATAATATAACAATTCACCCAAAAATTTAATCTAGGCATCCAATTTTTAGGAAATCATAAGAAATAATTCTGGTATATTATTGAACCAAAATGGTTCATATTTTCAGGAAATTGTTGAAACAGTTAGCCTGACAAAGTTTTGTTGGATGCACATTTTGTAGAGTTAACAAAAACTAGATCATATTAGGATCAAAACATAGTCCAGAGGAATGTAAGAGGAATAGGGGGCTTACATCCAAGAATATTATATTAGAGGGATGGATGTCCATTTGGGCGTTGAAGGAACAAACTCCAATGGACTTGGAGAAGGAAGGGATGAAAACATTCATATGATATTAAACATTAAAAATTTGCAGAAGGATGTCCAAAGCCATAAATATGATAATGAAAGGCTTATGAGATCCAAGGAGAAACATTATGACTTCAACATGAAGTTAATGCAGATCTTGAACATAATAGAAAACAAATTGGATAAGGAGAGTAGCCTAAGAAAATGAGGAAGTCACAGTTCTCCTGATGAGAAAATAAGAAAAAGAAGTGTTAGTAGACATCATCATCACTACCCGAGGCATTCAAATAACAGGGCACATAGTAGCTCAAGTACATCCCCTGTTAGGAACCATAATAGGTCTGGGGTGGATGAGCTACGAGGAGAAATGAACAAAATCAAGCATCCTACATTTGATGGTGAGAACAAGAAGGATTAAGATGCAGAGACATGGATGTTGGGCATGAGGAAGTATTTTCAATTGCATAATTATTCATCTCATGCAGAAGGTATAATTTTCATCTATCAACTCAAGGGAAAGGCATCCATGTGGTGGGATCAACTTGTGCAAGTGCAGTACATTAAAGAGAAAAGTGTTACTTGGAGAGAATTCAAGAAGTATTTAGAGAAGGAATACTTGAATAAGAGATACTATGAGAAGAAAATGAAAGAGTTCTTTGAACTCAAGCTTGAGAGTATGACCATAGATGAATATGAGAGAAGGTTTTTAGAACTATTGAAGTATGTCTCTTTCATCAAGGATGAGCCAGTTAATATTCAAAGGTGTTTGAGTGGATTTTCACCATTCATCAATGAAAAAATACAATATGATGATCCAAAGACATTGGAGGAGACCATAAGGCAAGATAAATGCCTAAATGATCATAAAAAATCAAGGCCAACTTTCCAAAAATATTGGGAAGACAAAAAGAAATTCAAGATAAATTAGAAGAAGGGAACTAAGCCACCATTCTTCAGAAATAACACTCAGGGACAACCAACTTCTAGAGAAAACATAATGATTGAGGCGTGGGGTCAAAGGCCAAGGAAACCATCTATTCAATGTTGGGGTTGTAAAGGAGATCATATGTTCATATATTTCCCTCACAGAGGTGAAAAATTGAGGATTGTTCACAATGTACAACAAGCTGAACCAATGGAGGACATGGGTAGAAATGTACCAAGGATCTATGCATCCCTGGAAAACAAACAAGCATAGTATCAATCACATATGATTGAAGTGGGAGGTATGATCAACAACCAAAACATTTCTATTTTAATTGACTCAGGAGCTAGTCATAGTTATATAGATCCTAAGATTGTGTAAAGTTTAAATTTTCCAAGAATCAAGCATGGAAAATATTGGTTGGTGTAGCTGGCTACCAGAGCCAAAAGAAAAGTTAATGAGATGGTTAAGTCATGTCTTATGTACATGAATGGGATGGACACCAGGGAAGATATGAACATGTTGCCTTTAGGTTCCTATGAATATCTAATTGGGATTGATAGGTTGGAACAAAATCACGCTATCCTATACTGTCATAACAAGGAATTTACTTGCTTGGATGAGGAAGGGAACCTAAGGAAAGTGTAGGGAATTCCCAGGGAAGTAACCATCAAAGAAATTTTAGCATTGCAACTGAAGAAATGTTATAGAAAAGGGTGTCAATTATTTGTAGCTCATATGGAAGAGACACCTAAAGACAAGGTGCCAAATTTGGAAGATTATGCAGTCCT
The DNA here is from genome assembly GCA_010110895.2 of Picea sitchensis. Classification (NCBI taxonomy): domain Eukaryota; kingdom Viridiplantae; phylum Streptophyta; class Pinopsida; order Pinales; family Pinaceae; genus Picea; species Picea sitchensis. The sequence goes on from SNQJ01S0143074.1 coordinate 9,011, forward strand.
AAAATAGTTTGAAGATATGTTCAAGGAGGTACCAGGACTACCCACAAAGAGAGATATTGATTTCTCAATAAATTGAATGCCTAGAGAAACTCCAATGTCAAATACTACTTACATAATGAGTACACTAGAGATGAAGAAGTTGCAAATGCATCTTGAAGAACTTCTAAATAAGGGGTATATACACCCAAGTGTGTCACCTTGGGGTGCCCTAGTCTTGTTCGTGAAGAAGAAAGATGGGACATTAAGATTGTGTATTGTCTTTAGACAGTTGAATAAAGTGACTGTAAAGAACAAGTATCCTCTGCCAAGGATTGACAATGTTTTTGATCAGCTAAAAGATGCAAAAATATTTTCAAAGATAGATCTCAGGTCACGATCACATTAGGTAAGTTAAAGAGGAAGATATCAACAAGACTACCTTCAGGACAGGGTATGGTCATTATGAGTTCACAGTGGTGTCATTTGGGTTGTCAAATGCACCATATTTTTTCATGTTCTTAATGAATGGTGTTTGTTAGCACTAGGAATCACCCTCAGATTGCATAGAAGGTAAGACCAGTACCCATCAGGTTATGTGTAAATGTAAATGAGTTTTAAAGAGGTAAAATGGACAAGACTCAAGATAATAATGTTCTAACTCAGAAATCTGCGCTAGCATGCACATGCAATTGAGGTCTTGGCTAACTTCAATCAGTAAGTGGGAGTAAAGGTGAATAGAGGGAATACTTTGATGAGAAAAATGTAGAGGTTTACTATAGACATCAATTCTGTAAGCAACCTAAGGAAGAAAAACTCAAAACACAAGATCTTCTTGAATTCAAAGTTTAAGGACACTAAAGAAACATTATAATAATATTCTAATCAAACATCCATCATAATATCACTACAATTATTCATGTGAATATTTCAATCATGAATACTTTAGAATTAGAGGCAAATAAGTTGGAGTAAAAAAGTTGACTTCTATTAATCAAGATGTCTCAAATCAGGTACATAACCAGTTCACAAAAACTTCATCAGAATATTACAACATAAGGGATCATAGCTCAACCATTCGAACCTACTAAAAATTTTAGACTATCTATTTATAACAAAGGGGAGACAACAACTGGAGGTGTGAGTTGGCTTTCTTCCCATGAAAATCTCCAAGTAGTTATTCCATCTAATAGATTAAACTAACAACTGTGCTATAAAAAGGGAAAATGTTGGCCACTGATCCAACCAAATATGAACTGACTTGATCTTCTTGATATGCATCTCCCTGCATGCCAAGTGTCTTTCATATGCTTGTGACTATCATCATGCCACCAGCTACTATCTTTTCCTTTCTCCACATCAATAGCCATCCACAAGAATGATATTTCGAGCTCCTTGATTCTTGGTACCTGTTGGTAGCTTCATTCCGTAGCACTCTACATAGCAAGCCTTTGTAGAGTCTTCACCAAATTCCTGTAATTCCGTAGCACGACCTGAAAACTAGGCATGTCGAATGGGTAGTTCCACGCCTATGTGCCTTTGTCCAAAATTTTAGTAGCACCACACCTATGTTCTTCTATGATGAATTTGACCTCTGTCTAAAATTTCATTAGCGCCTTCTTGTGTGTCTATGTACAATTTGGTAGTGCCTTGACTGAATTTGCAGCACCACATTGCAATGCCGACAGATTTGGTAGCACCCACGAGTATTTAGCAGTGCCATCACTACATCCGTATTAGGTGATTAAGCAACATTAGAGGCAACAGACTGATAAGACATGAAAATTAGATAATTTTGTAGAGCCATAGCGCTACAGAATATCTGCGCTACTACTGTTGAAGTGTTTAATTCTTTGTAGGACACAAAAAAAATTGAGCAGTATGCATTAGAATCCTGTATAGGTAGAAAAAGTAGTATTCCCTTAATTACTTATCCTTGCAAAAAGGGGCCATTCCCAAATATGGAGCTTACTTTTCACCAATCACTTCATCAACCTGACACTCATTCTTGTAGAAGGAAGACTTCCCTTTGGCACAACAAAATGCTTCCCTTTAGCCGTAATAGGCTTCTTCACTGAATCTATGATTTCCTTGGCTACTGGCTTCTCCTTTTCAATAGAAGATTCAACCAACACATTCAAGTTTCTTTGAGTCATCTCATATTGTAATTGTTGCAACTTTGCTTTGAGATTTCTCTTATGAGACTGAAATTCTATGTTTTTCCTATATATATTTTTGAGTTTCCTATGAAGAGGCTAGTCTCTTCTTGCTGTGAATATTACTAAGTCAAGAGTGTTTCTGTAGCCATCCATGAGTTATTTCATATTAATTCTTTCAGATAGGTCTTTAGATTTCAGACGAGACACCTCCTTTCTAGCTTCCCTGAGTTGTTTAATCAATATTTTGAAGTTCTGGTTGTTATGTGAATTGGTGATGTGGACAGTCTCGATAGGATTTTTTATGTCTTCATCTTCCTGTTTCACAGGAATTACTTCTTCTATCTCAAGAGGCTCCTCAATTCCTTTTCCCTTGTCTTTATTCTTCTTCAGAATGGAAGCCACAAACTTGTCAATGAATTCACCCTTATCCTTCTTTTTATTTGGAAAATAAACTTTTGGTAGGACCTATTCTTCAACAGCCTCCTTGAGAGATGATGACCTTGTGAAAATATTTCTTCTCTTAGTGGTATCTTTTGAAGGGGATGAAGAGAAGTTTAGTTTCCTTCCTTTTTTGGCTGTGGCTTTAGTAGAGTAAGGGAGTTCTTCCAGTTCTGGTGCAGGAGGGGGTGAAAGGTCTCTCTGTGGATAATGGTAAGCCTCCTACTTATTTCTTGCAACCTCCTTGATGGATTCTTGATCTTGAACATGATCTTTACTCTTTATTTTCTTTCTAGCACCTGTTGGAGAAGCACTGGTGGATGGAAAAGGGCTTCCTATCTGTGATTGAGGAGTAGCTTCTATCTCCAATTTCATGTGAGCAACAGTAATGAAGTGTTCCCATGAGATGTTCCTCTATCTCAGCTCTTCGGAGACCAACATTCTAATCAATATAGAATGAAAAATTCTAGTATCCACAACCTTTTATTTGGATTGAACCTTGTATGGCATCTTGCCTATGCTCCTTAGAAAATAAAAAGGAATGTTCATTTCAACTTTTCTAGTAAAATGCAACAAAAGCCTTATATCGTACTAGTATAGTGTATTGAACCTCCCTTCACATGTGAAGTACCTTTGAATGATCCTCAATATTTTATCAAATTCTCCAACCAAATGATTTATTGGTACTCCTTTGGACAGATTGTCAGTTTGATATTCAGTTTTAAGGAAGTCTTTGGCAAAGTCTGAATCAAAGGCCATGGATTTAAACCAACTCTCCCTAGTGATAGGGATCCATGTAGCTGCTGAAATAGAGGTCTCAGACACCTCAAACTCTAGGTCCCCTACCTTGGTCTTCAAGACATCGAAATGTAAGGAAAATTGCCTTGCCACCTCAGGATGACCTCTTTGTGTATTTTGGCAGAAAGTGAGGTAGCCCGCCCTTTGGAAAACTTCTCTAGCCATGGGCTTTGCCTCGAATAAATTCATGTCTGTAGGCTCAGTTCTAACCAAATTACCTCCCTTGTGCGACCTTTTCTTCTGAGGAGTCTCCATAGTTTAGGATGAAATATTAAGAGCTATGGAGTGGTGATAACCAGGAAAACCAAGAGTCAGAATTCAAAATAATTTGATTGTGAAGAGTGGCTACCCCTTTCTAGGAATTCTCCCTAACTCGGACTGATTGCTAGCTTAGGAAACACTGGCTATGAATTTATCTCCCTTGAATGTGTACATATATTAAAACTGAGGAAAAATCATATGGTGAAGGGATACGCTGTAAATTTCTTTGAAAACTAGGTTGAAAAAAGTCTAATTCAAAAGATAGAGGAGGTAGGGAAAAAAAGCATCGTCGTTTCGATAACGTTCCTGGGTAGCACATTGCACATACAAGAAATGAAATGTTGTTGGCTACTGAGAGCTTGGGAGAAATGACGAGTAGATGTCTTAAGATTGATAACTAGGTGATCATAACTATAGGTTTGAGTGGAAGGGAAACTGATATGAAGGCATGAGGAAAATATCTCCTCCAACGATGTAGACATGATAGCTACCAAAATGTAGAGCGATAACTTCTCCTTGAAATTAATATGCAGAGGGAGAAAATCATGGAATACCTGTAGAATGATGGCAACTCAGAGTTTCAGAGAAATCTTAGGAAAGTATCACGAGCAACTTGGCCTCCGAATCAACCTCAACATTTGATCTGGTAGTGCCACTACCAACTGGTCTAAACTGGTAGTTTGTGTAGCGCAGAAATTTGAGCTTTCAAAATTTGAAAATTGTTAGCAGAGATCATAAAGATGAATCTTCGAAGGCATATTTTAACTAACCATGTTGCTGAAAACAAGGAAGGGATGACATCGGTGCAATAATAACAAATCATGATGAAATATGAAGGACAAGGAGTGTGCTATGGAAACTCCTGGTGAGTTGGCAATGCTCCTTTTCAAACAATGATTTGACCAGTAAGCATATGACAAATACACAACATGGCAAGGCTACAATGGAATGAGTGAAGAGGGTGACATGTCAAGTCAATTTGGTGATGGAGTGAGTCGAACTTAGTGTAAAATCAAGAAGGGGATCAAATCATAAGTCATAAAAATGAACCTAGGCCAAAATTTCATGCGAGGATGAAATTTTGAGCCATGACTTAAACTTTTATTTATTAGGTTCGTCTAATTAAATCACACATGTAAGAGACAAATCAAAAATTAAAATAAATATAAAGGCTTAGAAAAATCAAAACTAAGGGTTAAAGACCCAAGGCAACTTAGTGTGATAACATTGGCTCCACATGGGATGGCATGCTCCCTGTGAGCTGCCAAGAACAAGTAGTTGCACTACCTTATCCTAGGGCTATGGGGTCAGTTATTAAAACAAAAAATAAAAGAAAGATGATATTTACAATGACATGGGAAGCCACAAATGGCTCAAGAAAAGTACGTTTTCAAAAAATTCCCATTGACAGGGTCACCAAAAACTTCTTCATCCTCCAAATTTTGCAACTTGTATGTTTTATTCGAGAATACCTCGGAAATTTTGAAGGGGCTGATCCATAGGGCTTCAAATTTATCGTTCTTCCGTTTGTCTTTTTTTGGTTCATCCCACTTGAGCACCAAGTTTCCTAGCTGAAAGTCCTCTTTATTTGCATTTTTGTTGAAATCCTTCTTGATCTTTTGTTGGTGGTCATGTGCTTTATCGAGAAGCTTCTCATGATTTTGCTGCACTTCCACTAGCCGATGTATTATTCTGATCATATCATCCAGCTCTCCTTGGTAGTATTGGAAGAATTTTTCCACAGACAAGGAAAGATGAGAAGGAAAGATGGCCTCAACTCCATACACAAGCTAGAGAGGAGAAAGGCCAAGGGATCTCTTTGTTGTCACTCTGTCAGCCCACAAAGCAAATTTGAGCTTGGAATCTGATGATTTCTTGTTGTCCTCTAACAATATTTTGATGATCTTTATAAGGCTATTGTTAGAGGACTCTGCTAGTCCATTCCCTTGGGGATACTAAGGATTTGAGTGAATCGATGTGATTCCAAACTTCTCATAGAATTGGATCAATGGTTCAGCCTTGAAAGATGCAGCATTATCAGTAACAATTCTATTCGAGCAATCAAACCTTCCCATAATATCCTCAAGAAATCCAATGTTCACTTTGTGGGAAGCATTCGTTATAGGGATAACTTCTATCCACTTCGTAAAGTAATCCGTGGCAACCAAGATCCACCTATGTTGACTACTATAACCAGGATGAATTTCCCCATTAAAATCTAGACCCCAATGCTGAAAGGGTCCTGAAGCTAGCACAGGCTTCAATGGAAAATACTTGAGCTTCTTCTTTCTAGAGAATTTATGACACTTGAAACATGCTTTGATCTTAGGACAAAAAACAATGAATAGACTAGGATAGAAGTATCCAACCCTGAGAATCTTATATGTCGTGGTCCTCCAAAAATGATGCCCCCCACATAAACTATCATGAAAATAAAAAATAATCTTTTGCGCCTCTTCTGGGTCCATGCATCTCAAACGAAATCCTAATGGATCTTTCCAATACAAGACTTGATCAATAAGATAATATTTAATTGATTTTATCTTTAAGGCTCTCACATTGTTCTTTTCCATACCATCGGGAGGCTGCAATTTCTGTAGAAAAAATATAATGCCCTTGTACCAGTTGCAATCTTCCAATGGAGGGCCGATTTAAGAACCTTTGTCAGACAATTCGGCCTACTAATTTTCTAAGAAAGTGCTAATGGAATTTATCCCCAAAGATGAGAAATTAGATTCAACCAACAACTTGGCTAGATCTTGGCCTTTAACCAATTTGGTGGGATTAATATCAAGATCAAATTCAAGGATTTTAGCAATCCACTTGTTCCTTTTACTGTCTATATCATGATGAATGAGAATTTCCTTTAGAGAAGATGATGGGACATATGTAATGAATCTTGAATGCAACACATAAACTCTGAAAGCCTTGAGAGTTTTAATCAATGCATAGGCATGCTTATCCATGATGTCATACTTTAATTCAACATCTCTCAATTCCCTGTTGAAGAAAGAAATGGGCTGCTCTAATCCTTCAATGTTCTTCTACAATAAAACATATGCTACTATGTCAAATGAAAAGAAAGAAAAAATTAGAAAATCCTTGCAGTAGTCTGGGCTAATGAGAACAGGGGCTTCAGTCAAGGCTTTATTTATTTGATCAAAATAATCTCAGTATTCAATAGTCCATTTGATTTCATTTCCTTTTCTCAACATGGTTGTAATATACTTCACCAACTCAACAAAATTTGAAACAAACCTTCTCAAAAAATTGATTTTTCCCAAGAAAGATTGAACCTCCTTCTTGGAGCTAGGGAGTGACAAGATTTGGATAGCTTATACCCTACTGGAATCAATCCTTACCCCTTCATCTGACACAATATGCCCCAATAATTACCCTTATTCATAGCAAACAATGACGTTTTTGGGTTTAAAGAGAGACAAAAAAAAATTCATTTCAAGAAAACCCTTTTCAAATGTTCATAGTGTTCTTTATCAGATTGTGAGAACATTGTTATGTCATATAAATAGATAACTACAAACTTGTCCTTCTCTCGAATAAATGATATGTCCATGGCACGTTGAAAGTTTGCCCATGCGTTCATCTAACCAAAGGGAATCTTAGCATCCATGACTGTACCCCAAGGAGTGGTAAAGGTTGTCTTCTCTCTATCTTCTGGCAGGACAAAAATCTGATTGTAGCCAGAAAAGCCATCAATCATGGACATCCTAGAAGCACCCGTCACCCTCTGTAATATGTGCTCTGTCTTGGGCAAAGGGTAATTATCCTTTCTAGAGCTTCTGTTCAAATTCCGGAAATCATAACAAAGTCTGATTTCTCCATTTTTTTTCTTAGTCGGACCGAGTTGGCCACCCATTCACAATACCTCAAAGGAATAATAATTTTGTCATCTAATAGCTTTTTTACCTCTTTTTCCATCACAGGCAGCAACATAGGATTTTTTTTCCTCAACTTTTTCCTGAAAGGTTTGGTCTCTTCCTTCAATGGGATCTTGTGCTCTATAATGCTTGTGTCATATCTTTTGAGATCTTCATAAGTCCAAGAAAACACGTTAGAAAATTCTTTTAACAACTCAGTATATTTAGCCCTTTTCTCCCTTGACACGCTGCTTGAAAACTTAACATATTTTGGATCCTTTTCTGTACCCACATTGTACTCAATTACATCATCATCATCAGTTGAGCCTTTTCCCTTCACTGCCACATCATTTATGCCAAATAATATTTTCAAAGGAACTAGTCCTTTTGGAATGTGGTTGCTAGGCAACTACACAATATGATGATTAGCAATTTTAGTAAGAAAAACATCAGCATGAGTATTATTTTCAAAGTCATGATCTTGATCAATGTGTAATGAAGAAAATTCATCAACGGTCTCAAGGAATTTTTTAATCTCAAGATCATCTTCAAACACCTTCCAATGCTTGACATTGTAAGGTATAGAGGTTTTGTATTTGAATTCTATATCATACTTGAGTTTAGGTGGCAAGGTGACTTTGAAATTTCTTGTTGATACAACCAAAGAATCAACCATGGTATTCTCTTCTCTTGGAATAAATGAAATGTTCAAATCTAAGAAAAACCTATCCACTAGGTCCCACACTTCATTTCTATATGATCTAAGCCTAGGATGCTTAGTTTGATAGGGATTTTTTATCTGATGGACAATCAATTCAACATCCCCAAATACTGATAGCTCTTTAATCCCCATGTATTTTTCATCTCTCAATCCCAAGACAAGAGCTTCATACTCTACCACATTATTGGTAGTTTTAAATTCTAGTTTGTATGACAAAGATATAGTCTCTTGAGCAGGCAAAACAAGGACCACTCCAACACCAACAACTTCTCTATAAGAGGCTCCATCAAATAAAATCTTCGAAACATAAGTGGTTGGAGGAGAATCTTCATAAAAGGTAACAAACTGTTTTCTGATTTCAAGAGGAGGTTCAAGAGCATTAGTGAATTGCAAGATGTTGGATCCCAAAAAAATATCAAGAGAAAAAATAGGATGATTTGTGGGGTTTTCTTCGTCACTAATAATGTAGGCCAACTAAGCTTCCCTATAAATTCTTCTATGTTCCCCCCCAAACACATGAATGGTAGCATATGAGAGGTCCATATGCAAGGATCATTCAAGTATTTTTATCCAATATCTTGACAAGAGGATGCCAAGATTGGGGGTAACATCAACCACCACGATACCCATGACTACACTTTTCATAGGTAGTTGAAACAAGGTCACAACCAGATCTTTAATGACCACAAGAAACTTCACTTTCCTGGAGTCAAAAGGATATAAGTCATGATAAGTCTTTGTGATTTCTAATCCAAGTTCATCCATAACAGTTTTGGGCATGAGATTGTGGGATGCCCCTGAGTCCATCAAACAATTATGCAACACCTTATCATTTATATTCAGTGATGTATAGAAGGGATGGGATGAAATATTCTATATCTTCTATCAAATGTCCTAAGATAACTGTTGGATTCTCATCTTGCAGATTTACTGAATCAATGGAATTTGGAGAAGATTCGGGCTGTAACATTTTGGAAAGATATTTTTTAAATTCTTCATTTTTTATCAATTCCAAAAAAGGCACAGGGATATGGATTTTTTGGATCTCATTCTCAAAGTTGAAGGAAGGTGAAGATTTTAGGATATCTTTGGATTTAGGGGTAGAATTTCTGATCAAAACTTGGGGGTTTTGAATTTCTCTTTATTTGATGCCAACTGTCACAACCTTGGCATGATTTTCTTTTTGAGTTGGATGATCAAAAGAATCAGTCTTTTCCTCATTCTTTTCAGATCTCAGATTATATATGTTAAGACTTTCGTTTTCTTTCTCTCCCTTACTTAATTCATTTATTTGAATATCCATCAAGTATTATTCATATGAAGATTGAGTCAAGTGGGAGGATGGTGATGTGTCACCTAAGCAATGAATCTTGAGATCAACTTCTTCCTCCTCTCCTTCTTCATCAAAAGCAAGGTTGTTCTATAAAGGAGTTTGTACCTTTTGATCATCCCTATATATATTTCTAGGATCTCTTGGAAGGATCTGAGGAGTATTGTTGGGTCTCCTGAAGTTACCAATGTTATCATCATTTTGATTATTTCTATAGGTCTGTTTTCCTTCTAGTTGTAGCTTCTCAATCTCAGTAGAAAGGGATTTTACTAATTTGGTAAGTTCATCTACTTGAGGATGGACAATAGGGGAATCAGATGTTGAAGCTTCAACTCTATTTTTTCTCCTTTCCCTATCATATTTTACCCTGAGTTTATCAAATGCCACTATGTTGGATTATACCTCCAAGGATGCATCTTGCATATGATCTAAGGAGGTTGATCTTCTTTCTCTCAGTAGAAGACAAAATTCGGGGTCAAAACCACTGACATAAGTGATTTTTTTAGAGGTTTCTATAGGATTTATCTCAGCAGGGATCTTATTGTACATTTTTCTTAAAATTTTAGAGAAGTTATAGATAGACTCTCCTTGTTTCCTCTTTAGGGATCCAAACTCTGTGATATAATACAAAAATTCCTTTTTATCCCCCCAATGCCTCAAAAAGGCATCGTCCAATGCCTCAATCCCAGTAATGGATCTAGGTTCCATACCCCTAAACCACTTCATAGCCTCACCAAAAAGTCTTTGAACAAAGGCTCTCATCCCCACATCCTCATTTTCAATATTTTGATTGTCTGCATAACTGTAGAAGGGAGGAAGGTGTTCTTCAACATTTATATCTTCTTATCTTGTGAATTTGGGCATGTATTTTAAATAATCTCCAGTAGGGAGAGCATTCATGGGTTGAGGTAAGAAAAGAGGGGTATATCTTGCATACACTATGGAATCCATCCTATTTATAGGAGGGTTAGCGCCTGCCATTGGATTTTGGATTCTTGGTGATCAAGGAGGAGAAGGAAACTTAATTGTGTGCAGCTTAGGAGAAACAAGAATGTATAAAGGGGGAATTTTAGTTTTCACAGTAGAGGGTTGAGTCTTGGAAGAATATGGTACAAGATGTAAACGAGATGAGGTTTCCTCTTCTTTGGCTTTATACATTTTGACAAGAGGAGGAGTAGCAAGGCCTAAGGTAGGAAAATCTTCAAGACTCTCAAGTATGCACCTCTTTTCAATGTCAGGGGAAACAAGTATTTAAAATCTTTATTCTCTCAATTCATGTTCAAATGAGGAGTATTCAAGAGGGAAATTTTTGAAATCAAGACTCTTAGATACTTTAGCAGAAGAAAAAGGAAGATTACTTGATAAAAATTTGGATTATAAAGAGTGGAATCAGAGAACTGACCAGATGCACTTGTGGCAGCAGCAGAAAAACTTTATTGAGAAGCTTTTCCCTTTTTGATTATCTTCTCTAGGTCAGCCTCAGGTGGAACCAAAGGTAGTTTTGGATTTGATATCGTGTGTCTACCTTTAGGAGCCACAACTAAAACAATGGAGTCGTCAGGTGAAAGCTACAATCTTCAATGTATTGAGCTCCAATGCACCTTCAAAACTAGTAAGCCTTGTCGTTCAATCCTAGGGAAATGTATTCAATTCATTCCTCAACAATGACACCAAGAATGTTAGCACTAGGAATCACCCTCATATTTCATAGAAGGTAATCCTAGTACCCATCAGGTTATGTGTAAATGTAAATATTTTTTAAAGAGGTCAAATGGACAAGACTCAAGATAATAATGTTCTAACTCAGAAATCTGGGCTACCATGCATAGGCAATTGAGGTCTTGGCTAACTTCATTCATTAAGTGGGAGTAAAGGTGAATAGAGGGAATACTTTGATGAGAAAAATGTATAGGTTTACTAGAGACATTAGGTCTGTAAGCAACCTAAGGAAGAAAAACTCAAAACACAAGATCTTCTTGAATTCAAAGTGTAAGGACACTAAAGAAACCTCATAATAATATTATAATCAAACATCCATCATAATATCACTACAATGATTCATGTGAATCTTTCAAGCATGAATAATTTAGAATCAGAGGCAAATAAGATGGAGTAAGAAAGTTGACTTCTATTAATCAAGATGTCTCAAATCAGGTACATAACCAGTTCACAAAAAATTCATCAAAATATTACAACATAAGGGAGCCGAGCTCAACTATTCGAACCTACTAAAGAATTTAGTCTATATATTTATAACAAAGGGGAGGAAACAGTTGGAGGTGTGAGTTGGAATTATTCCCATGAAAATCTCCAAGTAGTTATTCCATCTAACAGCTTAAACTAACAACTGTGATATAAAAAGGGAAAGTGTTGGTCATTGATCCAACCATCTTTGAACTGACTTGATCTTGTTGATATGCTTATCCCTACATGCCAAGTGTCTTTCATATGATTATGACTGTCATCATGCTACCAACTACTATATTTTCCTTTCTCCACAGCAACAACCATCCACAAGAATGATATTTCGAGCTCCTTGATTCCTGATACCTGTTGGTAGCTTCATTCGGTAGCTCTCTGGGTAGCGAGTCTTTGTAGAATCTTCACCAAATTCCTATAATTTCATAGCACGACCTTTAAACTATAGATGTCGATTTGGTAGCACCATGCTTGTGTGCTTCTGTCAAAATTAGGCCTCTGTCCAAAATTTCAGTAGCGCCATGCCTGTGTGCTTCTGTACTCAATTTAACCTCTGTCTAAAATTTTAGTAGCACCTTCTTGTGTGTCTACATACAATTTGGTATTTCCTCGACTGAATTCACAACATCACATTTCAATGATGATATATTTTGTAGGACCCTCGGGTAGTTAGCAGTTCCATCGCTACATCGGTCTTAGGTGATTAAGCAGCGTTAGAGGCAACAGACTGATAGGACATGAAAATTAGACAATTTCGTAGCACCATACCGCTACAGAATGTCTACGCTACTATTGTTGAAGAGATTAATTCATTTCAAAACACTAAAAACTTTGATAAGTATGCATTAGAAGCCTGTATAGGTGGAAAAAGTAGTATTTTGTTAATTACTTATCCTTGCAAAAAGGGGCCATTCCCAGAAATGGAGCTTACTTTTCACCAATCACTTCATCAACCTGACACTCCTTCTTGTAGAAGGAGGACTTCCCTTTGGCACAACAACATGCTTACCTTTAGTAGTAAAAAGCATCTTCACTATATCTATGCCTTCCTTGGCTACTTTCTTCTCCTTTTCAATAGCAACTCCAACCAACACATTCAAGTTTCTTTGAGCCATCTCATCTTGGAATTGTTGCAAATCTACTTTGAGCTTTCTATTCCGAGACTGAAAGTCTATGTTTTTCCTATAGAGGTTCTTGATTTTCCTATGAAGAGGCTGGGCTCTTCTTGCTATGAATCTTGTTAAGTCAAGAGTGTGGTTGTAGCCATCCATGAGTTCTTCATCTTAATTCTTTCATATAGGGATTCATATTTCAGACGAGCCACCTCCTTTCTAGCTTCCCTGAGTTGTTTAATCAATATTTTGAAGGTCTGGTTTATAGGTGGATTGGTGATGTGGACAATATCAACATGATTGTTTATGGCTTCATCTTCCTACTGCACAAGGATTACTTCTTCTATCTCAACAAGATCCTCAATGCCTTTTCCCTTGTCTTTATTCTTCTTCAGAATGGAAGCCACAAACTTCTCAATGAATTCACCCTTATCCTTCTTCTTATTTGGAAAAGAAACCTTTGGTAGGACCTATTCTTCAACAACCTCCTTGAGAGTTGATGACCTTGTGAAAGGATTTATGCTCTTAGTGCTAACTTCTAAAGGGGATGAGGAGAAGTGTAGTTTCCTTCCTTTCTTGGTTGTAGCTTTAGTAGAGGAAGGGACTTTTTCCAGTTCTGGTGCAGGAGGGGGTGAAAGGTCTCTATGTGGAGAATGGTAAGCCTCCTCCTTAGTTATTGAAACCTCATTAATGGATTTTTGATCTTGAACATGAGATTTAATCTTTATTTTCTTGCTAGCACCTGTTGGAGAAACACTGGTGGATGGAAAAGGGCTTGTTATCTATGACTAAGGAGTAGCTTCTATGTCCAATTTCTTGTGAGAAATAGTAATGAAGTGTTACCATGAGATCTTCCTCTTTCTCATCTCTTCAGAAACCAACATTCTAATCAATCCAGAATGAAAAATTCTAGTATCCACAACGTTTGATTTGGATTGAACCCTCTCTAACATCTTGCCTATGCTCCTTAGAAAATAGAAGGGAATGCTCATTTCAACTTTGCCATTAAAATGCAACATAAGCCTTATATGGTACTGGTATAGTGTATTGAACCTCCCTTCACATGTGAATTACCTTTGAATGATCCTCAATATTTTATCAAATTCTCCAACTAGATGATTTATTGGTACCCCTTTGGACAGATTGTCAGCTTGATATTCAGGTTTAAGGAAATATTTGGAAAAGGATGCATCCAAGGCCATGGATTTAAACCAACTCTCCCTAGTGATAGGGATCCCAGTAGCTGCTTAAACAGAGGTCTTAGAAAGCTCAAACTCTAGGTCCCCTACCTTGGTATTTAGGCCATCGAAATGTAAGGAAAACTGCCTTGCCACCTCAGGATGAGATCTTTCCATATTTTAGCAGAAAGCGAGGAAACCCACCCTTTGGAAAACTTCTCTAGCCATGGGCTCTGCCTCAAATAAATGCATGTTTGCAGGCTCATTTCTAACCACATTACATCCCTTGCGTGACCTTTTCTTATGAGGAGTCTCCATAGTTTAGGATGAAATCTTAAGAGCTATTGAGTGGTGATAACCAGGAAAACAAAGAGTTAGACTTCAAAATAATCTGATAGTGAAGAGTGGTTGGCCCTTTCCAGGAATTCTCCCTAACTCAGACTAATTGCTAGCTTAGGAAACACTGGTTGTGAATTTCTCTCCCTTGCCTATGTACACATATTAAAATTGAGGAAAAATCATATGGTGAAGGGATACACTGTAAATTTCTTTGAAAACTAGTTCAAAAAGAGTCCAATTCAAAAGATAGAGGAGACAGGGAAAAAAGGTAGTGTCGTTTCAGTAGCGTTCCTTGTTAGCACACTACGCATATAGGAAATTAAATTTTCTTTAATACTGAGAGCTCGGGAGCAATGCCAAGTATATGTCTTAATACTGATAACCAGGTGATGGTAACTATAGGTTTGAGTGGAAGGGAAATTGATAGGAAGGCATGAGGAAAATATCTCCTCTAGCGATGCAGGCATGATAGGTACCAAAACTCTGAGTGATAATTTATCCTTTAAATTGATATGCAAAGGGAGAAAATCATGGAATACCTGGAGAATGATGAAAACTTAGAGTTTAATCTTAGGAAAGTATCCTGATAAACTTGACCTTTGAATCCACCTCAAGATTTGATATGGTAGCACCACTACCAACTGGTCCAAACTGGTAGTTTGTGCAACACATAAATTTGAGCTTTCAAAATTTGAAAACTGTTAGCAGAGCTCATAAAGATGAATCCTTGAAGGCATATTTTAACTAACCATGGTGCTGAAAACAAGGAAGATATGACATCAACACAATAATAAAAAATCATGGTGAAAGATGAAAGACATGGAGTGCGCTATGGAAACTCGTGGTGAGTTGGTAATGCTCCTTTTCAAACAATGATTTGATTAGTAAGAATTGGAAAAAGACACAACACGGAAAGGCTACAGAGGCATGAGTGAGGAGGGTGACATGTCAAGTCAATATGGTCATGGAGTGATTCAAACTTAGTGTCAAATCATGAAGGGGATCAAATCATAAGTCATAAAAATGAACCTAGGCCAAAATTTCATGTGAGGATCAAATTTTGAGCCATGACTTAAACCTTTATTTATCAGGGTCATCTAAGTAAATCACACATTTAAGAGACAAATAAA
>SNQJ01S0143075.1:6529-20945 GCA_010110895.2 Picea sitchensis
TATATTATATCATAATAATTTATAATTTAATATTTGTTAGTTTTATAAATAGGATAGCAAGTTAAATGGATTTGACTATATATGATTTTTTTTATAATTTAATACTTGTTAGTTTTATAAATAGAATAGCGAGTTAAATGGATTTGATTATATATGAATTTTTATAGTTAAGTAAATTGAATAATTACTAAAAACATAGATTATTCATTAACAACCTATACTAAGTTAATTAATTCAAAATAATATATTTATATTGGAATAGCTAACAATGAGATAGGGAATGGAGGTGGAAAAAAATATACTTAGCACAAAGAAAATATAGATGTATAACATCAAATTGAAATATATTAAAATTTTCTCAAATTTTATTTTATTAAAATTATTTTTTTGAAAAAGAAGTTAAGATAATAATTCTTACATGCCATGCCATTTTCATTTCAATGTCATGTCATTGTCAAAGACATTAATTTTAAAATAATGTTTATATGTTTTTAAGATATTTTCACAAAAGTTGTTTTCTACTTTTTGATATAAAGTGAATATTTCAAATTTTAAATTTCATTTTAAGTCACATCCACCTTATGATAAGTGATCCAATAACCATTGGTGCATTTAATTATCAATCATTTCTTTAGACTTTAAAATCAGCTATATTGAGTACTTTGAAATTTCATGACATCATTTTGAACACATACTTCAAGAGGAAATATGGAGGTAAAGAACATGTTAATGCATATATATGTGTGTGTGTGGAAAAATTTTGGAAGTATAAAGTGATTCCATGTAAAAATTACATAATCCTAAACTTCCTGTGCAAATGTACCTGGTCCTCTCCCCAATCTCTTGTAAGAAAAGTGAAAAATCATTACACCAAAATTCACCATAAAAGTAATGTTCTCTTATATTTTTCACTAGAATTCATCTTTCTAAAATATTTCTAACCTCTGATGTAGTCTTTGTGACTAATTCTATTGTTTTGTTTTCTCTCTTGATTTTCTCTAAATTTTGGAGCACCATTGAACAACTCCATAGTCTTATTTTTTGAAGTATTTTATACTCAAATAACTTTCTGGAAAAATCCTTAATTCTTCACATAACATGATGGTGAATATTTGAAGTAAAGGCATTGCATCTTCCTCTATTACTGGTAATTCTTCTAAACTTTTCAATACAATTATTGGAAATATTTTCAATAAAGAAAATGCTCCTTTTTCACCAAATTTTTTTGGAAACTTATTTATTTTAAAACAATTTATGATTTCTAATTTTCTTAAATTTTTAAGTTTATGTAATTCTGGAAGTTCCTCCAACTTGTTGCAACTCTCCAACTTAATCGACAACTTAATCGAGGTCAAATTTTGAAATTTATAAAACTGGTTGTACATTTAACCACACAAGGACATTTTAACGAAAGCCTTTTTATCTTAGACATATTGAAGAAGTCATTTGGTAAATTTGCCAGCGCTGTGAATCTCAATTGGAGTGTCTCTATTTGATCCATACTCCCCATTGTCCCCTCACGAAGGATTTCTTCGTTGTTATCTAGGTGTAACTTCTTTAGTTGTGTTAGAGTGCGCAAATCATTAATAGAAGCCACCATTTTAGAGGTTTTTCCCTGTCCATTTTTTGCCCACACATGACTGTAGGCATCCATTGCTAAGTATTGCAAAGACGCAAGCANGTAATTCTTCTAAACTTTTCAATACAATTATTGGAAATATTTTCAATAAAGAAAATGCTCCTTTTTCACCAAATTTTTTTGGAAACTTATTTATTTTAAAACAATTTATGATTTCTAATTTTCTTAAATTTTTAAGTTTATGTAATTCTGGAAGTTCCTCCAACTTGTTGCAACTCTCCAACTTAATCGACAACTTAATCGAGGTCAAATTTTGAAATTTATAAAACTGGTTGTACATTTAACCACACAAGGACATTTTAACGAAAGCCTTTTTATCTTAGACATATTGAAGAAGTCATTTGGTAAATTTGCCAGCGCTGTGAATCTCAATTGGAGTGTCTCTATTTGATCCATACTCCCCATTGTCCCCTCACGAAGGATTTCTTCGTTGTTATCTAGGTGTAACTTCTTTAGTTGTGTTAGAGTGCGCAAATCATTAATAGAAGCCACCATTTTAGAGGTTTTTCCCTGTCCATTTTTTGCCCACACATGACTGTAGGCATCCATTGCTAAGTATTGCAAAGACGCAAGCAATGAGATATTCGAAGGCAGAGACTGTAAATCTTCACAACACTCAATACCTAAATGCCTGAGGGATCTCAGCCTATGAATGTCCAAAGGCAATTCTGTGATTTTTGACCCACCAAGTTGAACGACTTCCAGGATTACCAGATCTGTAAGTGATGCAGGAAGCCCAGTAAAGAGCACCCCTACCAACCCCAGGCATACCAACTATTTCAAACAGCCCAGACTCTCATGAAATGACCGGAGGGACGTCCCATTCAAAAACAAAATCTTAAGGGAGACCATACTCCTCATCAATTTTCTTGGAATCTCTCTGAGATTTAGGTAAGATTGGAAGAATTAGCTCACACAAAAAACAAACAAAGTTTGTATTATTGCACACTAATACATAGAGATTACATAGGTATATATAGTTGGATTCAGATCCAACTAACTCCACTCTTGGAGGGATAGGTTGAGATAATATCTCAACATCCTCCTACAAATCTTCAAACCAATCTCCAACTCAACATAATGCATTAATGAAGCATTATATCTAACGCCCCCCTTTAATGCTTACATTAAAAAACTTATAATACTTAAACACTATTACAAAAAATTGCAACACTTTAACTTTGTCTGTCTCGCCTTCATCAGCTCCTACACCCACTCTGATGCCTCCGGACTGCGCTCTTTTTCTTCCTCTTCTTCAAGATTACCATTCAACTCATTTAAAGCATAAATGCTTCAGACCATCATTCATGAACTTGTACAATGGACAATTTGACAACTCGGTTCACCAGGGCTTCCGTGATAAAAGATGTCAATTATTGATGCATTCTATGAACATGCCTCCATCTGTCGGATTTTTTCTTTCGACTATCCTTCAGTTTCTAGAAGAGCAGTTTGGATACGGAATGTCCTCAACATTCAATTATACAAGGTGACTTCCAATAAGAACAGTTGTTCTTGAAACCGGGGCTACCAGCTTATATCAAGATACAAGAGTTCCTACTTTCTTTTACATAAACACGTACATAAAATCAAACCACACATACATAAATATATAAAAGTAGAAAGACATGGTTGACAGTCTACGGTGGCTTCCAACTCATCAAAGTCTTGTGTTTTTCGTTCACCATGGGTAACCTTTCAGCAACTTATCATAATCTGCAACAAATTAACCTCACATCAGTGGATGTGAATGTGTTGACTTATCTATGTAGCCTGCGTCCTCCCTCTACAGTAATGATCTCTGCAAATAAAAACGAAATGGCACCACAGCGATTTCCGTGCACAACAATCTCTTTTGCCTCTGCAATTACACCTCAGCAAGCTCCTGGGCAACTGGATAGATCTGATTGGTCTTCTCATAGACAACGCCTATAGCACCCTCACACACAATGATTAGAGGGACAACGAATATATAAATCGAATTAGACAGCACTCCAGCGATTATCCAGCTTTTCTTGTGTGGATACCAAGCGATTATGCGATGAATATAAGCAATACACCTTATAAGGTGAGAATGATGCTGCAGCAATCAACACAGCAACCACAATGCCAACACTCCAGCAGCGAGCAACAAGCACCCTCGGATTGCGCAAACAGATCCAGCGAACACAGTGACAACACACTTTACGCAATGAGATGAGTAAGCAGCACTCAGCGCCTGTACGCACCCAACTAACACTCCACGCAACCATTCGACAACAGATAGCAACCTCTCCACTTAGCAGCAACGAACAACTCCAGATACAGTCTCATAAATACATTCTTAATCTACAAAACCGTTTCCCAAACTATTTCATCTTCCTGGGCACTCCCGTGAGGGATTAAGCCCAGCTAGGCTCTGATACCAAGTTAAGATTGGAAGAATTAGATCACACATAAAACACACACAGTTTGTATTATTGCACACTAATACATAGAGATTACATAGGTCTATATAGCTGGATTCAGATCCAACTAACTCCACTCTTGGAGAGATAGGTTGAGAGAATATCTCAACATCCTCCTACAAATCTTCAAACCAATCTCCAACTCAACATAATGCATTAATGAAGCATTATCTCTAACATATTTGGATTTCCAGCCAAGATCAATGATGATATTTCTGGAGCTTGCAACGACTTCGGAAACGATGTCAATTTGTTGTAGTTCAAGAAAAATCGAGAGGTCCCTGGACATTCATTTTCAGTGAACTCTGTCAAACCCTTATTTATGCGGCAGCATAAGTTTTCTTCTTGCTCAGCGATTTGTGTTGCCAAATCATGCAGGATGTCATGCACCCTGAAATAAACCACAGATCCATCCATGTCTCCCAATATCGGTTCGATCAAGCAACGATCCACTAAAAAGTTGAAGTAAATTCTTCCCACCTCAAATGGGTCGTAGCTACCAAGTAGACCTTCACCTATTAACACCTTAATCAGATGTTCGAACTAGATTAGCGTCGTACCTGCCCAGGGCGTCGTAACTCCACCTCAGCGGATCATACAGACCTTTTTGAAGGTCTTGGCCATTGGCGTTTGGCAGTCTCCTGACAACAAACGCCCACTCCTTTGGATCAGTGATGCCTGTCATTGACCTACCAACAACTTTGATTGCAAGGGGAAGCCCTCCACACTTGGCACACACAACCCTGGCCGTTCTCTCCTCAATGCTCGCTGGCAGATTTCTATTATTATATGGGAAAGCATGATGAGCAAACAACGGCCAACTCTCATCTTCTTTCAAATTCTCCATTTTTGTTGTGGACCTTTCTATATTAACCCCCATCTCTAACAATGTTGTGTGATCCCTCGAACTCAAACTTTGGAGGTCGAGTGGTCGGTTAGCAAGGGTACACTTAATTCTTCTAGCAATTTTGCACCCTCTCCCCATACATCATCTAAGAGCAAGGAAAATCTCTTTTCCTTCATAGTCTAATTCATCTAGATTTTTATACCTTCTGGGTTCATATTATATTCCAGATCACGTACATTTTTTTGGATGGCTATCTGTTGACAGATTTATTTCCTCAGACTTTTAAAAGATGGAAATTGAGAAATATTAAGCCAAAGCAATAAGCCTTCGCTAAAGACCTCCCTCACCCTTTTACTATTGAAAATTCTCTTGAGAAGCAAAGTCTTTCCGGATCCACCCTTGCCAACCACGTCAATGGACGAGAACTCTAAATCAATCAGTAGCTTTGAGTGTTGCAAAAGATCTTTCTTGTCCGACTATAAGGGGTTAGTGTATCAATCACTAGCAACAATCACTTTATAATGGGGTCATTAGTTTGGAAAGGTGAAAAATGATATCGATCTATCTATATCAACCTCTTTTATAAAGTGGTGGTTGTTGCTAGTTGACTATCAAACATTCTTTGGGATGACCATTAATATATTAATACAAATATATTAATGTATAAATTAATTTAAAATACATTAATATAAAAAGTTAATATATTTCATTAATACATTATAAGTATATATTATATTTATGTAATAATTAATTAATGCATTAATTATGCATTATTACATTAATTTATACATTAATAAGTTTTTATAACATACAAATTAATGTAATAATGTAAATTTAATATATAATTAATGTATTAATAAAATACATTAATACAAAACAATAATGTATTTTACTAATGCATTATTATTATATATTACATTTATGTGATAATTAATTAATACACTAATTATAAATTAACTATACATTAATATATTTGTATAGTGTATAAATTAATATAATAATATATAATTAGTGTATTAATTATTTATTAAATAAATATAAAATATAATAATAATAATGTATAAATTAAAGTAATTAATTTAAATTATAGTGTAATGCAATTTACTAATTGATAGATACATTAATAATGTAATGTATTAATTAATTAATATATTAATACATTATTAAATAATACATTGTTAGAGTATCAATATAAACTTATAAAATATTACATTAAATACATTAATATATACATCAAATATATTAATATATTAAATACATTAATACATAATTAACTAAGTATGAATACACCAATAGAATTTTATATTAATAATACATTATTAAAGTAATAACACATAGAACTTGATATATTTAGTAATACATTTTTTTTTTTTAAGTTAGTAGTATTATATATAAAGGGCCTTCCAAGACCAAAAACAGATACAAAATACAGAGAATAATCGTGTTGTAATTACTGAACTGCCCCAACAGAGGGGAAACCAGTCCAGCCAGCATGGAAGTCAAACATAAGTAGTGTAATGAAACAGTCTAAACCTAACTGGACAACAACTAAAAAGTAGAGAAACTATTGAAACTTGAAGTGCCTTTATGACCTTAGACATTTGGCAAATAACCTGGCTAGGTGACGTGGACAACCTCGAACCACGACTCCTCCTCGACGTATGTCACTTGATCGACCCACTGCTTTCCAGCATCCACGCTTCCCTCGGTCCTATCGACAACTGGCAAAGTATCCTACAATGCACAGCATGTTGTGTCCACCTCCACGGCCATGTCCTCGTGCTTGGCTTGCTCCTTCTCATTTCTTGCTGAACGTTGCGCCTGGGCATTTCCTCCATTGTTCGCGACACCAGGTTCCCCTGTTGAAGCCGCACCTGCAAGATCCAAGGGGAAAGATTCTTGAAGGGAGGAAAGGAGTTGGAGAAGGACTACTACCTTTCCATCCATGGCTTGCAGATGGAATTGAGGTTCCTCCACCCCCTGACGGAGTTCGAAGACCAAACCGAAGATAATTGCAAGTATTTCTCGTAGTTGTGTGTCAAGGAAAGAGTTCAGGGGTTGGTTCTCGGTGTTCTGAGGCTCGCAAGGAGGTGGATCGCCCACAGTCTTCCCAGCGGAGTTAGGAATTGGTGCAAGAAGAGGCCCGACTGCTGGGGGATCAGGAAGGTGGTGCGAGGAGGAACACGGCAGCCTGGGGACGATAGTTAGGCTAACAAACTGTGAAACAGATAGAGCGGGGGGGGAGGAAGAATTGTCTCAGGCTTAAGGGATGGAGAGGAATAGGAGGAAGGAAAATCGGGGGGCGATATAGAGGGCCGACGAGGTTTCCATGGAGAACCTCTGTGCGGTCGCCCTCGAGGACGTGGCATGAGGCTCATCGTGTACCAAATAGAGGACGCTAGGTGCAACAGGAAGTGGTAGAATGCTTGGAGCCGAACCAGGGCTGCGATTAGCATGAAATTCCTGATTAGCTCAGGCGAAGGTCGCAGAGGGATGCTAGTCGGAGCACGCGCAGAGACAGAAGGCATACATGGATAACCCGACCATGAAATGAATCTTGAGAGGAGACGGAAGTTTCTTAATTGTCATCCGCGCCATGGTAATGGCAATTTAATGTTGGTTCAGGGTGGCGGGAAATGGCTCGAGCCCTTCACATGGCTATGTGCCTCGCTGGTAGTTCCTTTCCTCCTCCTCGCCAGGTGTAACTCACTACCACCCCATCCGGGGGTGTGTCCATTGTTCCAGCTTTGCGGATACAATGCTGGAGAATGGGGTGATCAGATTCTAGAGCCAAGTTGTACAGGAGTTCTGGTCCATTCCAATTGGTCCCCATATTTGCTAGCTCATCTGCGACTTGATTCGCCTTCCTCCTGACATGAGCATCTATGACTGCCTGATTTGGTTTCAAAAGGTCTGTGATAATCTATAGCCCATGTGAGAGTCTCCAGCTAGGCGACATTCTGTCCGGGTTTGCTCCATTTAGAATTCTGCAGAGCAGATTGATGATGACCTGAGAATCCCCCTCGACTATTAGCTTGGTGAAATTGTGATCAAAGGCTAATTGCAACCCCCGGATGAGTCCCTAGAGTTCTGTTGCATTGTTCTTGGAATGACCAAGGTTGCCTACGCTTATGAGAATGATGTGCCCCTGATGGTTACGGAAGACTACTCCATATCCTGCTGCGCCTGGATTGCCTTTAGAGGCTTCATCAAAATTGAGTTTAATGAAATCTGCTTGGGGGGGAGACCAAAATGAGGGACTGTTGAGTGGGGTGGAAGTAAAGGAGGGGGGAAGAGAATGAAGAGAGGGAAGAGGCTACCAATGCTGGAGGATTGGGAGTTCGGAAGGAATGTTGAGCAAGTTTTCGTCGGTCCACTACAAAAGATTGAGAGTTTCCATGATGTTGCAGCGACATTGATTCCAACAATGATGCCAGGGGAGAGAGACATTTCTAAAGAGCCTTATATTCCTTTCTTTCCAAGTTTTCCAAAGGATGAAGCCTGGAAGTAATTGCCAAATACAATTGAGGAGGGGAGAGTGGAAATCTTGGTACCTCCAGTCCGTGATGGTGTCAATGATACTATTTCTATGGCGATTTGAAGTGTGCATGATGAGTGCCATTTGATCCTAGAGTTGAGTCGTGTGAGGGTAAGATTTGAGGAGATGATTCATGGTTTCGTCTACCTCTCCACAAAGCATGCAAATAGAGGGCCCAAAAAAACCCCTTTTAGAGAGGTTATCCCAAGTTAGTATGCTTGAGTGGGAGACAAGCCAGAGAAAGAGAGTGATTTTTGGCCATTTTTTAAGATTCCAGATTTTGTGCCAAACTTTCCTTGTAGGGAGAGGGTCTACCTGAGTTATGATCTGATATGCTTCCTACGTACTGTAGGTGCCCCTTGGCCAGTATCCCCAACGAAGGATATCCTCTCCTACAATTTTGGGAATCTTTCGTTTGACCATTTCCTCTTGCCAGGGTACCAGGTCCACATGTGCTTCCAGATTAGTGTGTTCCTTGTCCAGGTGCCAGCATCGTCGGGTGTCTTCTGGGGGATTGTTCTGCCAATAGTCAACTACTCTTGTCAGGCCCGCGAGTGTATCTTGGGTGCATATGTCCCTCGCCCAATCCTCATTGTCTAAAAATAGCCATTGTTGCCAGGAATCTTTCTAGAAGAGAGTTGTTTCCCCATTTATGATTTCCCAGAAGGCATGCCAAGTAACCAGCTGTCTGTTCTGCCTAGCCGTTGTCCAGATTAAGGAGCCTGGGTTTTCCCCATTCCATCAAATTAGGTTCTTTTCTGCCACATTTGGCGCATATTTCTTCCTCCAAAGTCTGGCCCAGAGGTCCTTGGGGTTTTTGAGCCACCGCCACCAAATTTTGGTTCTTAGAACCTTGTTCATCATGAGGGGGTCCCGTAATCCCAAGCCGCCTTGCTCTTTGGGTCAGCAAAGTTTGTCCCAAATGACTAGCGCTATTTTATTCCCTGAGTTGAGGCCTTGCCAGAAGAAGTTTCATTGTAATTTTTTGATGGTTGTGAGAACAAATCTTGGGGCAGCCAGCGCAGAGAAGGTGTAGACAGGAAGGGCTTGAAGGATAGCTCGGAGAAGAATGAGACGAATGGGAATATTTAGAACTCGAAAGGTCCAGGAGAAAATCCTCTTGGTAAAGGAGGATAATAGATGTTCCCAAGAGGAGTTCCGAAGGGCATTGTCAATCAGGGGAATGCCAAGGTATTTGGATGGAAGGGAGATTCTGTTGAAACCTAGGATATTAGAGATATGTAGTTGAATCGGAGGTGGCGTATTGAAGAAAAAAATTTGAGACTTATCCTTGTTGCAGTCTAGTCCCGAGGCATCTGAGAAGGTTTGGAGGATTGCTAGAAGAGAGTTGGCTTCACGGACAGTTGGGGTGCCCATTAAAAGCGTGTCATCCACAAATTGACTGTGCGAGATAGGAGGGGAAATGCCATGCAAGGGTAAGCCTGTCAGAAGGTTTCTTTCAACAACTGCATGGATGGAACGACCAAGACCTTCAGCCATAATGATGAAGAGGAGAGGGGAAAGAGGATCTCCTTGTCTAATTCCTCTTGAGGGGGAGAAGGGTTGAGAGGGAACACCGTTGATAAGAATGGAGAAGAAAGCCGAGGAATTTAGATTCAAAATCCAAGTCACCCAACGTTGATCGAAACCAAAAGCTAGGAGCATTGCCCGCATATATTCCCAGATTATCTTGTCAAAAGGTTTAGAGAGATCTAATTTGAGGAGCATACTTGGTGTTTTGGTCTTCTGCAGAGAGTGGATCACTTCATGTGCTAGGATGATGTTGTCCATGATTTGTCTTCCTTCAACATAGCCTGATTGCTCCAGGGATATAATTGCCAGTAAGATAGGCTTGAGTATCCTAGCAATCACTTTTGTTAGGAGTTTGTAGATGACATTGCAAAGAGCTATGGGTCTGAACTACTTGGGGTGGTGTGCCTACCCCTCTTTGGGTATTAAGGTGAGGAAAGTCAGATTAAGAGCCTGGAGGACTTGCCCAGTGGCTCTAGAGTCTTCAAGAATTTCCCAAACCTCTACCCTGATCATCGGCTAGCAATGGTGGAAAAAATCGTCGGTGAAGCCATCGGGTCCAGGAGCCTTGCATTTGGGGGTGTCCTAAAGTGCTTGATCCACTTCCTCGATTGTAATGGGTCGGAGCAGGGCTGAGTTTTTCTCCTGGGTAACGAGGGAGGGCACATGCTGTGTGACCTTAGTAATAGCCGCATGTCTATCCAGGAGAGGTTCCGTGAGGATATTTTGATAGTAGCCAATCAAGGTCGGCTCGATGTCTTCGTGAGAGTGAATGGTCTCCCCGACTGTAGAGATGAGGCGCGTAATATTATTGGAGTGCCTTCTGTGGATGACAATCCTGTGAAAGAATTTGGTATTGCATTCCCCCTCCTTGAGCCATTGGATACGCAATTTCTGTTTCCATAGAATCTCTTCTTGTCTTTTCCTGACTTCTTGCTATTGATTTACTTTTACTTCCTAAGCTTTTAGCTCATCCGTTAGCCCTTGTGTTCTGATCTGGTTTTGAATCTCGCCCATTCGTTCTGACAGCTGCCTCTGGGAATCAAAGATGTTGCAAAAGGTTTTCTTATTCCAAATCTTGCAAATTTGTTTGAGATTTTTTAACTTCTGCTGAAATCTATACATTTTGGAACCATGAGAGACCTATGCCTCCCTCCACCAGTCCTAGATTTTTGCTTGGAAATCTGGATGGTCGAGATAGAATTGTTCAAACCTGAAGGATTTCTTTCCAGGTGTGGCTGGCACATCCATCCATAGATATATAGTCCAATGATCCAAACCAGAGAAATTCAAGATGGTAGCTTCCAGAGCTGTGCCTTCCAACATAAGGGAGTCAGAGATGAGGAAACGATCTAGTTTGCATGCGATTTGATGTATTCCTGTTCTTCTATTTGTCCAAGTGTGAATTCCATTGATGGTCTCCAAATTGATAAGGTGAAGGTTGTCTATGAGGTAGTTGAAGTCATTGGAGTCTCAATCCAGTCGTCTTGATCCTCCTTCTTTTTCCTCCAGGCTACGAATGATATTGAAATCTCCTCCGATAATCCATCTATTATGCTGCATTAGATTGGATAAGTAGTTCAAATATCTAAGGAAGGCCTGCTTTTCCCTTAGGTTGGTCGGGCCGTAGACATTGGTCAAGTGTCCTGGCTTGTTTGAGCCAATAAGCCTATAATCTGTCGTAATGGACCATCTGGTGGCGATAAAGTTTTCCAGCAGCACTAAGTTGGTGTTCCAGAGGATAGCCAATCCTCCAGCTGTGTCTGTGGCTGTTGTTGAGACTGCTTCCCCTTGCTTCCAACAATAGGGAAGTAGCATGTCGACATCTTCTGAGGTGCATTTTGTTTCCTGCAAAAGTACTATATCAGGTTTTTCTGCCAAAATCAGATCTCGTAGCAATTTTTGCTTGCTACGTCCATTGAGGCCTCTGATATTCCATGAGATGATCTTCATGATGATGGGGGGGTGGGGAGAGGAGGGAAGTTGTCTGAGATCAGGTGGATTTTCCTTGAGTTTACCATGAAGTGGCCTATTTCTTGTATAAGCTTATTGGTGGATTTCCTCCCTCTTTTCTTTTCGTCTTTCTGAGATTTACTTGGGTTTTTTGACTGACTGCCCTATATTCCTAGACCTTTTCTAGCTCATGCTGAGGACCCAGCTGAGGAGTTGAGAAAGACCTTGTGCACCTTCCGCAGTTTATCCCTGGGTATGTTGTATAGGTGTATAGTTTTTGTTGCCTATAGGCGTGCTCGAGGTGCCCCAAATCCACCCCGGCTAGATCTTGCTCCTCCAGCTCCATTTTTGCATCCCCATCCTCTGTCTCCAGAAAGTCTTGTTGAACCTGAGCCCCATTTAGGGGGGTGAGATCTGACTCCTTACCCTGTGGGGATCGTTCCTCCCCTTATCTAGCATCTTGGGGGCCATTATCCGGAAGTGGTTCATTGGAGTGTATATGGGTTGCGGGGTTCTCTGGTTGATCTTGTAAAATTGCAAATTTATTACTAGTTGAGGTATCTTTACTTACTTGGGCTGGTTGCTTTCTTCCTCCCTGTCTTCTTTTCCATATTGGTTGAGTGAAGTCATCCTTGTCTTTTCCGCTTTTTGGGTTCCCTTCTTTGTGAACATTATTGAGAGGGCACTCTCTGAAAAGATGGTTGTGTTCGTGGCATTTCCGGCATCGGAATGGAATGTGTTTGTAGTCAATGGTTTGGGTCCAGTCCTCATCATGATATTCCAGTATGATGGATCCTAGGAGTGGTTTGGCTATGTTCAGGTACACACAGATTCGTGCATAAGATGTATAGTGCCTCTGCTTTATGGCTTCCGAAGACTTAACATAGATGCCGATGGTGTTGCCTATTCCAGCCAGGACCTCCTCTAGCCAGAATTCCTAGGGGAGAGAGTATAATATGATCCATATAGGTGCATGAGCAAAGTCCTCCTTTTTAGGGCTGAACTTCTCTATCCAGAATCGTAAGAAGAGACCCGCCAAGTTGTAGAAGTACGACTCCCCATCAAATATGCGGTTGCGATCCTCGAGGTTATGGAGGATGATTGTGAAAAAACCCTTAGATCCAGGTTGTAGCTCATAGTGACCTTTTGGCTTCCACCAATATTGTATCCATTTGATCAGACCGCGCTCAGAAGACCAGAGCCCCAGGAATTTTCCCACCAGGGCATAGTCTCTCATATATTACTTTTGCTCTTCTATGTGTGGTGAGATGATAACGTATTTTTGGGCCTGTGGCGCTTGTGGGATACATTTACCTGGCATCCATGAAGTTGACGCATTGGATAGGATAGTCTCTTTCTCTGGATTGATGTCCATATCCCGATCCTTTAATGCTCCTTCCTCGAATTTCAAGTGTAGATCTGGTGGCGGCTCGAAGGTCGTCCGTTTCGTTCCCTCTGCAACATTTCCATTCACCATGGCTTGGCTGTAGGAGGCGCCCGTCAGCCCCCCCTCCTTGCGAGACATGAGCCCCAACGGGGTAGCTGTTGTGACAACGCGGCTGAGAGAGGCTACAAAACCCTAAACCCTCGGCTCAGAGTGATCGAGATCAGACCGTGTTTTATTTAGTAATACATTATTACATTACTCTAATGTATGAATTAAAATACTAATACATTAATATATAATATAACATATTAAACTATTAATACATTAAATATAGTAATATAATATTGAACATAATGTATTTACTAATGCATTATTATATCAATCTAATTTATACATTATATTAATATATTAATATATATCAATGTATCATTACATTATTAGTGTATCAATAATATTATATTATATTTTTAATTTATCAATAAATGAAACAAATATATACTTTAATGTATTAATAATGTATTAATGTGTTATTAATGTATTAATAGTTTAATATATTACATTATAAATTAATATATTAATACTTTTGTATATACATTAAACTAATCTAAAAGTATTAATAAATTAATTTGTAATGTAACATATTAAACTATTAATACATTAAAATATATATTGTTTCATTGATTGATAAATTAAAAATGCAATGTAATATTATTCATACATTAATGACATAATGATATAATGAATGTAATGTATAAATTAAAGTTTAATTTCATTTGTGTATAAAGTAACTTATAAATTGATTAATATATTAACAATTTAATGTAATAATTAATTTTCTACACTATTACATTTTTAATTAATACATTGCTAAAGTATTAATACACTAATAAAGTAATACATTAATAATATGATAAATATATCATTAAATACACTAATAAATAAATAATACATTACTAAAATATTAATACACTAACAAAATAATAGATTAATAATATAATAAAAATATCAATGTATAAAAAATCATTAATAAAATATTAATACAATGATAAAGAATACATTAATAAAGTAGCAATAC
>SNQJ01S0143076.1:10081-23457 GCA_010110895.2 Picea sitchensis
GGCTTTGTTAATATTACGATTGCAGAGGAAGATAAGTGTATTACTTTGTTATGTTCTTTGCCAGACTCTTGGGATAATATGGTTGTAGCAATAGGTAGTACCACTCAATCTACATTGAAGTATGAGGATGTAGTTGCATCCTTTTTATCTAAAGAGATGAGGCAAAAAAGCATGGATGGTCATAGCATAGATGCTTTATTTGTAAGAGGGTGTACCCAAGACAGGAACCCTGGTAATCCTTCGGGGTGGATATTTAAATCTATAGGTAGATCTAAGTCTATAGGAAAATCTTTGAGGAAATGTTGGAAGTGTGGTAAAAAAAGGGCATTATAAGAAAGATTGCAAGTCTAAGAAGGTTTAAAAACCAAAGGGATCTGATAGTACCTCTTCCCCAGAGGTGAAAACCTCCACTGAAGAAGGAGGTGATGTTTACCTAGCATCTACAAGTACACATGCAGACCGTGATGTATGGTTGATTGATTCAGGTGCGTCATACCATATGAATCCTCACAGGGAGTGGTTCTCTGAATATGAAAAATATGATGGTGGTGATGTTTTCCTAGGAGATGAATTGACAACAAAAATCTTGGGACATGGAAGAGTTAAGTTGTTACTAAACGATGAAAGGATTAGAACTCTCCCTGGGGTTCTGCACATTCCAAAACTAGCTAGGAGATTAATATCTATAAGCAATATGGAAGATGCAGGAGTGTATATTGTATTTGGAAAGGGCACTTGTAATGTGGTACGAGGAGAAATGGTGTTGATGAGGGGAGTTCAGTGTGGAACTATGTACAAGTTGTTGGGAAGCTGATCCGGATTATTTTCGGCACGAAATGAGATCGGAGATATAATAAAGAAATGCATAGGGATATCACATATATTAAATAATATAACATAAATATATCAGAGATGCAACCATAAACAGAGAGATGTAGTAATACATGATTTCTATTAATGAAATAAATGTACAAAGACTATAAAAATACAGAGTGAAAGACTCGCTAAAATGGTGGCAGCTTATCTCTGAGAAGAGATGTGATGGCTACTCGTATTCGCAAGAAGATGATTACAATGAGGCTCTGAAGGCCTTTTTAAAATAAACTGAAATTCCAAAAACCATAGACATCCAAAAGCCTAACCCTAGGATATGAAGCACCAAAAGTCACGTGGGCCCCGTTTGGGTAAGTGAGTACATCAACTTCCTGGGGTCGTAACTTTTGCATACGATCTCAATTTTAGGTGTGTGATAGCTAGCTGGAAAGGTATCGCCGAGGAGATTCATTTTGGGGGATCAATTGTGCCTTTCATTATCATTGAGAACATAGATATTGAAAAAACTTCATTTGGGCCCTCAAAATGGCCCCAGAAGTTAAAAACTGCTAAAAATAGTAAATTGCCAATATTGTCAGAAAACTATTTTGAGCCAGTTCAAAAAGGTGAGTGGACACTGATATCCACCTGGATCAATCCTCCCTCCTTAGGAAGCAATGGTCTCCATTATGTTGAGTTCCCGGGGGAGAGGGAAAAGCGTTTGTTGAATCTGCATCTCGGTGAGTTGCTTGCCTTGTTGGAGACGTCACACTACTCAGTTTGTGGAAGTCTGTCACAAACCTGTTGAGGCTGAGGCTGCTCAACAAGTTGAGCTACATGAGGGGATGGTGTGAAAAATGACTCTTTGCACTTTGTTGCAACCTTGTCGATCTCCTTCTGTTGGATAAAAGGTGCTTGGGGTGAGCTTGTAGTGGTTCCAATGTCCTTCTATTCCCCTTTTGAACAGATTGTGAAGAAGATGAATTTTGCAATATGAGATACTAACTTGCGGAAATTTTTTGGTGGAACAATAGTTGGAACTACCTCTGGTATTATATAGAGATGACCCCCCAAAGTAACAATGACACTACGGGGTCGAGACTCGTAAAAAACATGGTGCATCCACATATATGGCTGGCTCAAGAGAACATCACAGACATCTAGTGGGGCAACATCACATAATACCTCATCCTTGAAGGGTTGGATGCCGTATGAAAATCGACATTGTTGGCTGACACAGAAATCTCGTCCTTGGCGAAGCCACCTGATGTTGTATGGTTGTGGGTGTGGTGTTGTCAACAATCCCAACTGTTTGACAACCTCTGCTGAGATGAGGTTCTTCTGGCTTCTGCTATCAACAATAAAATGCAGCGGGGTCCCCTTCACCCACATCTGTGAATGAAAAAGGCGCTCCCCCTTTTTAGGATTTGTTGGTTCTTCTGGTTGAATTGTTGTGGTTGCGACAATAGCAATGGGGTCTACGTCAATGATCTGTCCTTTACCAGTATTTTCATAATCAGATTCTGAATCAGGGTTCGACTCCTTGTCTTTGATCTTAGCCACCAATGACTATTTTGAGCGACATTCATCGATGTTGTGCCAGGGGATTTTGTGGAAATCACGCCATTTTTCGGTGTCCTCCTTTGTCTTCCCGTGACCCTTCTTTTCCTGTGTTTTGGACTAGTTTTTGGGAGACTATTTTTTAGGGTTGTCTTTGTCATACTTTGGTTGTTGCGGATTTACAGATACGAAATCTTGCTTGTTCTGGTGCTTAAATGTCTACTCGATTTTAACAACATATCGATAAGCATCACCGAGTGATGAGATGTCCAGAAAATCCATTTCAGTCTGGATGTATCTGTGTAGAGCCCCACGGTATTTCAGAACCAAATGTCACTTGGAGTCTTTGATACCAAGCTTGGTGCGCAAGGTATGGAAGGTATTGGTGAACTCCAGAACTTTCTAACCCCTCTCTTGTCGTAGTGTGGTCCATCTCATGTACTGGTCCTCATAGTTTCCAATAGGGTAATACTGTTCCTTTACCGCATCCACAAAAAAATCCCAAGTGGGATCAGCCCCATATATTTCAGACTCCTCTATGGAACTCTTCTCCCAATAAGTTTTCCACTAATGTTTGACATGGGGGAGAGATTTAAGGAGTGCGAAGGTGACCTTTTCTTTGTCGGAAAATTTGTGAATAGAGAAATAACCTTCTAGCAAATTTAACCATTTGTCTAAAGCTTCTGCATCTATCTGTCCTTCAAATACAGGAATATCAAAATTAACTTGTGCCTTGAAAGGCAAGGTGCCTCCAAAGTGGTCGCTTGATGAATATGCGTCTGTTGCTATCATTAGGCGTTGAAGGATGTGGGAAAAATTCTCCATGATTTCGTCCCTCTGTCACGTGAGAGCTTGCTCAAGAAACAGACTGATAGGATCATCTGCTCCATCATTTTTTCTTTTCTTTTTCCATTAAGGGTTTCTTGGGTGCGCGTGAGTGATTTTCCTCAAAAGAGACAAGCTCAAGACCCAACTTGCTATATGTAGACCTCGTCGGGGAAATGCACTGAAAAAAATGATTAAGAACAGCCTACTCTGACACCACTGGTCTAGATTATTTTCGGCACAAAATCAGATCGGAGATATAATAAAGAAATGCACAAAGATATCACAGATATTCAATAATATAATAGAAATATATCAGACATGAAACTATAAACATAGAGATACAGTAATACACGATTTCTATTAATGAAAGAAATGTACAGAGACTATAAAAATAGAAAGTGAAAGACTCGCTAGAATGGTGGCAGCTTATCTCTGAGAAGCGATGTGATGGCTACTCGCATTTGCAAGAAGATGATTACAATGAGGCTCTGAAGGCCTTTTAAAAATAAACCGGAATGCCAAAACCCCTGGACATCCAAAAACCTAACCCTAGGAGATGAAGCACCAAAATTCATGTGGGCCCCGTTTGGGTAAGTGAATACATCAACTTCCCAGGGTCGTAACTTTTGCATACAATCTTCGGTTTAGGCGTGTGATAGCTCGTTGGAAAGGTATCATTGAGGAGATTAATTTTTGGGGATCAACCATGTTTTTGACTATAATTTAGAACCTATATCTCGAAAAACCTTCATTTGGGCCCTCAAAATGGCCCCGAAAGTTAAAAACTGATAAAAATAGTAAATTGCCAAAATTGCTAGAAAATTGTTTTGAGCAAGTCGAAAAAGGTGGGTGGCCACCAATATCCACCAAGAACAATCCTCCCTCCTTAGGAAGCAATGGTCTCCATTACGTTGAGTTCCCTGGGGAGAGGAAAAAGTGTTTGCTGAATCTGCATCTTGGTGAGATGCTTGCCTTGTTGGAGGCGTCACGCTGCTCAGTTTGTGGAAGTCTATCATGAACCCGTTGAGGCTGAGGCTGTTCAAAAATTTGAGCTACATGAGGGGAAGGCATGAAAAATTAATATTTGCGCTTTGTTGCAACCTTGTCGACCTCCTTCTGCTGGATAGAAGGTGGTTGGAGCAAGGTTGTAGTGGTTCCAATGTCCTTCAATTCCCCTTTTGAACAGATTGTGAAGAAACAAAATTTTGCAGTATGAGATACTACCTTGCGGCACTTTTTTGGTGGAATAATATTCGGAACTACCTCTAGTATTCTATAGAGATGACCCCCCAAAGTAAGAATGACACTACGGGGTTGAGAATCATAAACAACATGGCGCTTCCACATATATGGCTGGCCCAAGAGAACATCACAGACATCCAGTGGGCAAACATCACATAATACCTTATCCTTGAAGGGTTGGATGTCGTATGACAATCGACATTGCTGGATGACACAGAGATCTCATCCTTGGCGAAGCCACCCGATGTTGTATGGCTGCGAGTGTGGTGTTGTCGACAATCCTAGCTGTTTGACAACCTCTGTTAAGATGAGGTTCTTTTGGCTTCTGCTATCAACAATAAAATGCAGCGGGGTCCTCTTCACCCACATCTGTGAATGAAAATGGCACTCCCCCTCTCTGGGATCTCTTGGTTCTTCTAGTTGAATTGTTGCGGTTGCAAAAATAGCAGTGGGGTCTGCGTCAATGATCTATCCTTTACTAGTATTTTCATAATTGGATTTTGAATCAGGGTTCAACTCCTTGTCTTTGATCTCGGCCACCAATGACTATTTTGAGCGACATTCATCGGTGTTGTGCTAGGGGATTTTGTGGAAATTGCACCATTTTCCGATGTCCTTCTTTGTCTTCCCATGACCATTCTTTTCCTGTGTCTTGGAATGGTTTTCGTTAGACTGTTTGTTAGGGTTGTCTTTGTCATACTTTGGTTGTTGCGGATTTACAGATCCGAAATCTCGTTTGTTCTGGTGCTTAAATTTCTGCTCGATTTTAACAGCATATCGATAAGCTTCACCAAGTGATGAGATGTCTAGAAAATCCATTTCAGTCTAGATGTATCTGTGTAGAGCCCCACGGTATTTCAGAACCAAATGTCACTCGGAGTATTTGATTCCCAACTTGGTGCGCAAGGTATGGAAGGTATTGGTGAACTCCAGAACTGCCTGGCTCCTCTCTTGTCGCAGTGTGGTCCATCTCATGTACTAGTCCTCATAGTTTCCAACAAGGTAATATTGTTCCTTTACCGCATCCACAAAAAAATACCAAGTGGGATCGACCCCATATATTTCAGACTCCTCTGTGGAACTATGCTCCCAATAAGTTTCCCACCAATGTTTGACATGGGGGAGAGATTTAAGGAGTGCGAAGGTGATCTTTTCTTTGTTGAAAAATTTGTGAACAGAGAAATAACCTTCTAGTAGATTTAACCATTTGTTTAGGGCTTCCGCATCTATCTGTCCTTCAAATACCGGAATATCAAAATTATATTGTACCTTGAAAGGCGAGGTGCCTCCAAAGTGGTCTCTTGATGAATATCTGCCTGTTGCTATCGGCAGGCATTGAAGGATGTGGGAAAAATTCTCCATCATTTTTCGTCCCTCTGTCGCATGAGAGCTTGCTCAAGTAATAGACTGATAGGATCGTCTACTCCATCATTTTTTCTTTTCTTCTACCATTGAGGGTTTCTTGGGTGTGAGACATATATTGTCCTCAAGACATACAATCTCGAGACCCAACTTTCTATACGCAGACCTCGTCAGGGACATGCACTAAAAAAAATGATCAAGAACAACCTGCTCTGATACCACTGATCCGGATTATTTTCGGCACAGAATGAGATCGGAAATATAATAAAGAAATGCACAGAGATATCGCATATATTCAATAATATAATGGAAATATATCATAGATGCAACCATAAACACATAGATACAATAATACACAATTTCTATTAATGAAAGAAATGTGCAGAGACTGTAAAAATACAGAGTGAAAGACTCGCTAGAATGGTGGCAACTTATCTCTGAGAAGAGATGTGATGGCTACTCACATTCGAAAGAAGATGATTACAATGAGACTCTGAAGGCCTTTCTAAAATAAACCAGAATTCCCAAAACCATAGACATCCAAAAACCTAACCCTAGGAGATGAAGCACCAAAAGTCATGTGGGCCCTGTTTGGGTAAGTGAGCACATCAACTTCCCAGGGTCGTAACTTTTGCATACGATCTCCATTTTAGGCATGTGATAGCTCATTAGAAAGGTAATGTTGAGGAGATTCATTTTTGGGGATCTGATATCATTTAGAAACTAGATCTCGAAAAACCTTCATTTGGGCCCTCAAAATGGCCCCAGAAGTTAAAAACTACTAAAAATAGTAAATTGCCAAAATTACCAGAAAACTGTTTTGAGCAAGTCAGAAAAAATGGGTGGCCACCGATATCCACCTGGATCAATCATCCCTCCTTAGGAAGAAATGGTATCCATTGCGTTGAGTTCTCAGGGGAGAGGAAAAAGCGTTTGTTGAATTTGGATCTTGGTGAGCTGCTTGCCTTGTTAGAGACATCGTGTTGCTCAGTTTGTGGAAGTCTTTCACGAACTTGTTGAGGCTGAGGCTGTTCAACAAGTCGAGCTACATGACAGGATGATGTGCAAAAGGAATCTTTGCACTTTGTTGCAACCTTGTCGACCTTCTTCTATTGGATAAAAGGTGCTTGGGGCGAGGTTGTAGTGGTTCCAATGTCCTTATGTTCCCCTTTTGAACAGATTGTGAAGAAGCTGAATTTTGCAGTATGAGATACTACCTTGTGGCACTTTTTTTGAGGAACAATAGTCGAAACTACCTATGGTATTCTATAGAGATGACCCCCCAAAGTAACAATGACACTACGGGGTCAAGACTCATAAATAGCATGGCGCTTCCAGATATATGGTTGGCCGGAGAGAACATCACAGACATCCAGTGGGGAAACATCACACAATACCTCATCCTTGAAGGGCTGGATTCCATATGAAAATCAACATTGATGGTTGACACAGAGATCATGTCCTTGGCGATGCCACCCAATGTTGTATGGCTGTGGGTGTGGTGTTGTCGACAATCCCAACTATTTGATGACCTCTACTGAGATCAGGTTCTTCTAGCTTCCACTATCAATAATAAAATGCAGTTGGGTCCCCTTCATCCACATCTATGAATGAAAAAGGTGCTCCCCCTCTTCGGGATCTGTTGGTTCTTCTGGTTAAATTGTTGTGGTTGCGACAATAGCAGTGGGGTCTGTGTCAATGATCTTTCCTTTACCAGTAATTTCATAATCGGATTCTGAATCAAGGTTCGTCTCCTTGTCTTTGATCTCGGCCACCAATGACTGTTTTGAGCGACATTCATCGATGTTGTGCCAAGGGCTTTTGTGGAAATCACACCATTTTTCGGTGTCCTTCTTTGTCTTCCCATGACCCTTCTTTTCCTGTGTCTTGGACTAGTTTTCAAGAGACTGTTTGTTAGGGTTGTCTTTGTCATACTTTGGTTGTTGCGGATTTACAAATCCAAAATCTTGTTTGTTCTGGTGCTTAAATTTTTGCTCAATTTTAACAGCATATCGATAAGCAACACTGAGTGATGAGATGTCTAGAAAATCCATTTCAGTCTGGATGTATCTGTGTAGAGCCCCACGGTATTTCACAACCAAATGTCACCCAGAGTCTTTGATACCCATCTTGGTGCGTAAGATATGGAAGGCATTGGTGAACTTTGGAACTTCCTGGCCCCTCTCTTGTCGTAGTGTGGTCCATCTCATGTACTGGTCCTCATAGTTTCCAACAGGGTAATACTGTTCCTTTACCACATCCACAAAAAAATCCCAAGTGGGATTGGCCCCATATATTTCAGACTCCTCTATGGAGCTCTACTCCCAATAATTTTCCCACCAATGTTTGACATGGGAGAGATATTTAAGGAGTGTGAAGGTTATCTTTTATTTGTCGAAAAATTTGTAAACAGAGAAATACCCTTCTAGTAGATTTAACCATTTGTTTAGGGCTTCTGCATCTATCTGTCCTTCAAATACAGGAATATCAAAATTAACTCGTACCTTGAAAGGCGAGGTGCCTCCAAAGCGGCCACTTGATGAATATGCACCTGTTTCTATCGGCAAGCATTGAAGGATGTGGGAAAAATTGTCCATCATTTCATCCCTCTGTCGCGTGAGAGCTTGCTCAAGCAATAGACTGATAGGATCGTCTGCTCCGTCATTTTTTATTTTCTTCCACCATTGAGGGTTTCTTTGGTGTGTGAGAGTGATTTTCCTCGATAGAGACAATATCGAGACCCAACTTGCTATACGCAGACCTCGTCGGGGACATGCACTGAAAAAAATGATCAAGAACAACCTGCTCTGATACCACTGGTCTGGATTATTTTCGGCACGAAATGAGATCGGAGATATAATAAAGAAATGCAAAGAGATATCAAAGATATTCAATAATATAACATAAATATATCAAATATGCAATGATAAACATAGAGATACAATAATACACGATTTCTATTAATGAAAGAAATGTACAGAGACTGTAAAACTACAGAGTGAAAGACTCGCTAGAATGGTGACAGCTTATCTTTGAGAAGAGATGTGACGGCTAATCACATTCACAAGAAGATGATTACAATGAGGCTCTGAAGGCCTTTTTAAAATAAATTGAAATGCAAAAAACCATAGACATTCAAAAACCTAACCCTAGGAGATGAAGCGCCAAAAGTTATGTGAACCCCTTTTGTGTAAGTGAGTACATCAACTTCCCGAGGTCGTAACATTTGCATACGATCTCTGTTTTAGGCGTGTGATAGCTCATTGGAAAGGTATCGTCGAGGAAATTTATTGTGGGTGATCAATAATTCCTTTGGCTATCATTGAGAACCTCTATCTTGAAAAACCTTCATTTGGGTCCTCAAAATGGCCCCGAAAGTTAAAAACTGCTAAAAATAGTATATTGCCAAAATTGCCAGAAAACGGTTTTGAGCTAGTTGAAAAAGGTGGGTGGCCACCGATATACACCTGAATCAATCCTCCCTCCTTAGGAAGAAATTTTCTCCATTGCGTTGATTTCCTAGGGGAGAGGGAAAAGCGTTTGTTGAATCTGCATCTTGGTGAGCTTCTTGTCTTGTTGGAGACGTCGTGTTGCTCAGTTTGTGGAATTCTGTCACAAACCTGTTGAGGCTGAGGCTATTCAACAAGTCGAGCTACATGAGGGGATGGTGTGCAAAAAGAATCTTTGTGCTTTGTTGCAACCATGTCGACCTCCTTCTGTTGGATAGAAGGTGCTTGGGGTGAGGTTGTAGTGGTTCAAATGTCATTTTGTTCCCCTTTTGAACAAATTGTGAAGAAGCTGAATGTTGCAGTATGATATACTACCTTGCGACACTTTTTTGATGGAACAATAGTTGGAACTACCTCTGGTATTCTATATAGATGACCCCCCAAAGTAACAATGACACTATGGGGTGGAGACTCAGAAACAGCATGGTGCTTCCACATATATGGCTAGCCGAAGAGAACATCACACACATCGAGTGTGGAAACATCACATAATACCTCATCCTTAAAGGGATAGATACCATATGACAATCGACAATGCTAGTTGACACGGAGATCTCGTCCTTGGTGAAGCCACCCGATGTTGTATGGCTACAGGTGTGGTGTTGTCGAAAATCCCAACTGTTTGACGACCTCTGCTAAGATGATGTTCTTCTGGCTTCCACTATCAACAATAAAATGCAGCAGGGTCCCCTTCACCCACATCTGCGAATGAAAAATGCGGTCCCCCTCCTCGAGATCTATTGGTTCTTTTGGTTGAATTGCTGCGGTGGCGACAATAGTAGTGGGGTTTTCATTAATGATATGTCCTTTACCAGTATTTTCATAATCAGATTTTGAATCAGGATTTGGCTCCTTGTCTTTGATGTCGGCCACCAATAATTGTTTTGAGCGACATTCATCGGTGTTTTTCCAGGGGATTTTGTGGAAATCACACCTTTTTCTGGTGTCGTTCTTTGTCTTCCCATGACCCTTCTTTTCCTTTGTCTTGGACTGGGTTTTGGGAGACTGTTTGTTAGGGTTGTCTTTGTCATACTTTGGTTGTTGCGAATTTACAGATCCGAAATCCTCTTTGTTCTAGTGCTTAAATTTCTGCTCGATTTTAACAACATATCGATAAGCAACACTGAGTGATGAGATGTCCAAAAAATCCATTTCAGTCTAGATGTATCTGTGTAGAGCCCCACGGTATTTAAGAACCAAATTTCGCTCGGAGTCTTTGATACCCATCTTGGTGCGTAAGGTATGGAAGGTATTGGTGAACTCTGGAACTGCCTAGCCCCTCTCTTGTCACAGTGTGGTCCATTTCATGTACTGGTCCTCATAGTTTCCAACAGGGTAATAATTTTCTTTTACCGCATCCACAAAAAAATCCCAAGTGGGATCGGCCCCATATATTTCAGAATCCTCTGTGGAACTCTACTCCCAATAAGTTTCCCACCAATGTTTGACATGGGGGAGATATTTAAGGAGTGCAAAGGCGATCTTTTCTTTGTCGAAAAATTTGTGAACAGAGAAATAACCTTCTAGAAGATTTAACCATTTGTCTAGGGCTTCTGCATCTATCTGTCCTTTAAATACAAGAATAAAAAAATTAACTTGTACCTTGAAAGGCAAGGTGCCTCCAAAGTGGCTGCTTGATGAAGATGTGTCTGTTTCTATCGGCAGGCATTGAAGGTTGTGGGAAAAATTCTCCATCATTTTTTCCCTCTGTCGCGTGAGAGCTTGTTAAGGCAATAGACTGATAGGATCGTCTGCTCCGTCATTTTTTCTTTTCTTCCACCATTGAGGATTTCTTGGGTGTGCGAGAGCGATTTTCCTCAAGAGAGACAAGATCGAGACCCAAATTTCTA
This sequence comes from Picea sitchensis, assembly GCA_010110895.2. Lineage (NCBI taxonomy): Eukaryota > Viridiplantae > Streptophyta > Pinopsida > Pinales > Pinaceae > Picea > Picea sitchensis. Next base: position 21,246 of record SNQJ01S0143076.1, read on the forward strand.
TACGCAGACCTCGTCGGGGACATGCATTGAAAAAAATGATCAAGAACAGCCTACTCTGATACCACTGATCCAGATTATTTTCAGCATGAAATCAGATCGGAGATATAATAAAGAAATGCACAGAGATATCAAAGATATTCAATAATATAACATAAATATATCAGAGATGCAACCATAAACACAGCGATATAGTAATACACGATTTCTATTAATGAAAGAAATGTACAGAGACTGTAAAAATACAGAGTGAAAGACTCGCTAGAATGGTGGCAACTTGTCACTTAGAAGAGATGTGACGTCTACTCGCATTTGCAAGAAGATGATTACAATGAGGCTCTGAAGGCCTTTTTAAAATAAACTGGAATGCCCAAAACCCTAGACATCCAAAAACCTAACCCTAGGAGATGAAGCGCCAAAACTCATGTGGGCCCTGTTTTGGTAAGTGACTACATCAATTTCCTAGGGTCGTAACTTTTGCATACGATCTTCGTTTTAGGCATGTGATAGCTTGTTGGAAAGGTATCATTGAGGAGATTCATTTTGGGGGATCAATTATTCCCTTGTCTATCATTAAGTACCTCTATATTTAAAAACCTTCACTTGGGCCCTCAAAATGGCCCCGGAAGTTAAAAACTGCTAAAAATAGTAAATTGCCAAAATCGCCAGAAAACTATTTTGAGCCAGTCGGAAAAGGTGGGTGGCCACCGATATCCACCTGGATCAATCCTCCCTCCTTATAAATAAATGGTATCCATTGCGTTGAGTTCCCAGGGGAGAGGGAAAAGCGTTTGCTGAATATGCATCTTGGTGAGTTGCTTGCCTTGTTGGAGACGTCGCACTGCTCAGTTTGTGTAAGTATGTCACGAACCTGTTGAGGCTGAGGTTGTTCAAAAAATCAAGCTACATGAGGGGATGATGTGAAAAATGAATATTTTCACTTTGTTGCAACCTTTTTGACCTCCTTCTCGTTGGATAGAAGGTGCTTGGGATGAGGTTGTAGTGGTTCCAATGTCCTTCTGTTCCCCTTTTGAATAGATTGTGAAGAAGATAATTTTTGTAGTATGATATCCTACCTTGCGACACTTTTTTGGTAGAACAATAGTCGAAACTACCTCTAGTATTCTATAGAGATGACCCCCCAAAGTAACAATGACACTACGGGGTCAAGACTCATAACTAGCATGGTGCTTCCACATATATGGCTGGTCCAGCAGAACATCATAGACATCCAGTGGGGAAACATAACATAATACCTCGTCCTTGAAGGGCTGGATGCCATATGACAATCGACATTGTTGGCCGACACAGAGATCTTGTCCTTGGCGAAGCCACCTGATGTTGTATGGTTGTGGGTGTGGTGTTGTCGACAATCCGAATTGTTTGACGACCTCGGTTGAGATGAGGTTCTTCTGGCTTCCACTATCAACAATAAAATGTAGCGGGGTCCTCTTCACCCACATCTGTGAATGAAAAAGGAGCTCCCCCTCTTCAGGATCTGTTGGTTCTTCTGGTTGAATTTTTGCGGTTGCGACAATAATAGTGGGATCTGCGTCAATGATCTGTCCTTTACTAGTATTTTCATAATCAGATTTTGAATCAGGGTTCGACTCCTTGTCTTTGATATCAGCCACCAATGACTATTTTGAGCGACATTCATCGGTGTTGTGCCAGGGGATTTTATGGAAATCGCACCATTTTCTGGTGTCCTTCTTTGTCTTCTCGTGACCCCTCTTTTCCCGTGTCTTGGACTGGTTTTCGGGAGACTTTTTTTCAGGGTTGTCTTTGTCATACTTTGGTTGTTGCGGATTTAAAGATCTAAAATCCTGTTTGTTTTGGTGCTTAAATTTCTTCTCGATTTTAACATCATATCAATAAGCAGCACCGAGTGATGAGATGTCCAGAAAATCCATTTCAGTATGGATGTATCTGTGTAGAGCCCCATGGTATTTCAGAACCAAATTTCTCTCAGAGTCTTTGATACCCAGCTTGGTGTGCAAGGTATGGAAGGTATTGGTGAACTCTGGAACTGCCTAGCCCCTCTCTTGTCGCAGTGTGGTCCATCTCATGTACTGGTCCTCATAGTTTCCAACAGGGTAATACTATTCCTTTACCACATCCAGAGAAATCTCCCAACTGGGATCGACCCCATATATTTCAGACTCCTATGTGGAACTCTGCTCCCAATAAGTTTCCCACCAATGTTTGACATGGG
>SNQJ01S0143076.1:27556-47694 GCA_010110895.2 Picea sitchensis
CCACTATCAACAATAAAATGTAGCGGGGTCCCCTTCACCCACCTCTATGAATGAAAGAGGTGCTCCCCCTCTTCGTGATCCATTGGTTCTTCTGGTTGAATTGTTGTAGTTACGACAATAGTAGTGGAGTCTGTGTCAATGATCTGTCCTTTACCAGTATTTTCATAATCGGATTCTGAATCAAGGTTTGGCTCCTTGTCTTTGATCTCGGCCACCAATGACTATTTTGAGCGATATTCATCGGTGTTGTGCCAGGGGATTTTGTGGAAATCACACCATTTTCCAGTGTTCTTCTTTGTCTTCCCGTGACCCATCTTTTCTTGTGTCTTAGACTGGTTTTTAGGAGACTGTTTGTTAGGGTTGTCTTTGTCATACTTTGGTTGTTTTGGATTTACATATCTAAAATCCTTTTTGTTTTTGTGCTTAAATTTTTGGTTGATTTTAATAGCATATCGATGAGTAGCACCGAGTGATGAGATGTCCACAAAATCCATTTCTGTATGGATGTATCTATGTAGAGCCCCATGGTATTTCAGAACCAAATGTTGCTCGGAGTCTTTGATACCTAGCTTGGTGCACAAGGTATGGAAGGTATTGGTGAACTCCAGAACTGTCTGGCCCCTCTCTTGTCACAGTGTGGTCCATCTCATGTACTGGTCCTCATAGTTTCCAATAGGGTAATACTGTTCCTTTACCGTATCCACAAAAAAATCCCAAGTGGGATTGACCCCATATATTTCAGACTCCTCTGTGGAACTCTGCTCCCAATAAGTCTCCCACCAATGTTTGACATGGGGGAGAGATTTAAGGAGTGTGAAGGTGATCTTTTCTTTGTCCGAAAATTTGTGAATAGAGAAATAACCTTCTAGCAAATTTAACCATTTGTCTAGGGCTTCTGCATCTATCTGTCCTTCAAATACAGGAATATCAAAATTAACTTGTACCTTGAAAGGAGAGGTGCCTCCAAAGTGGTATATTGATGAATATGCACTTGTTTCTATCGACAGGCATTGAAGGATGTGGGAAAAATTCTCCATCATTTTATCCCTCTGTCGCATGAGAGCTTGCTCAAGAAACATACTGATAGGATCATTTGCTCCATCATTTTTTCTTTTCTTTCGAAAATTGAGGGTTTCTTGGGTGTGCAAGAGTGATTTTCCTCAAGAGAGACAAGATCAAGACCCAACTTCCTGTACGCAGACCTCACCGGGGACATGCACTGAAAAAAATGATCAAGAACAACCTGCTCTGATACCACTGATCTGGATTATTTTCGGCATGAAATGAGATCGGAGATATAATAAAGAAATGCACAGAGATATCACAGATATTCAATAATATAACATAAATATATCAGAGATGAAACCATAAACACATGGATACAGTAATACACGATTTCTATTAATGAAAGAAATGTACAGAGACTGTAAAAATACAGAGTGAAAGACTCGCTAGAATGGTGGCAACTTATCTCTGAGAAGAGATGTGATGGCTACTTGCATTCACAAGAAGATGATTACAATGAGGCTCTGAAATCCTTTTTAAAATAAACCAGAATGCCAAAAAACCTAGACATCCAAAAACCTAACCCTAGGAGATGAAGCGCCAAAAGTCATGTGGGCCCCGTTTGGGTAAGTGAGTACATCAACTTCCTGGGGTCATAACTTTTGCATACGATCTCCATCTTAGGTGTGTGATATCTCGTTGGAAAGGTATCGCCAAGGATATTCATTTTGGGGGATCAATCATGCCTTCATCCATCACTTAGAACCTTGATATCGAAAAACCTTCATTTGAGCCCTCAAAATGGCCCCAGAAGTTAAAAACTGCTAAAAATAGTAAATTGCCAAAATTGCCAGAAAACTGTTTTGAGCCAGTCAAAAAAGGTGGGTGGCCACCGATATCCACCTAGATCAATCCTCGATCCTTAGGAAGCAATGGTCTCCATTACGTTGAGTTCTCGGGGGAGAGGGAAAAGAATTTGCTGAATCTACATCTTGGTGAGCTTCTTGCCTTGTTGAAGACATCGCGCTGCTCAGTTTGTGAAAGTCTGTCACGAACCTGTTGAGGTTGAGGATGTTCAAAAAATCGAGGAGATACATGAGGGGACATCATGCAAAAGGAATATTTGTGCTTTTTTGCAACCTTGTCGACCTCCTTCTGTTGGATAGAACGTGCTTGGGGTGACATTGTAGTGGTTCCAATGTCCTTCTATTCCACTTTTGAATAGATTGTGAAGAAGATGAATTTTGTTTTATGAGATACTACCCTGCGACACTTTTTTGGTGGAACAATAGTCATAACTACCTCTGGTATTCTACAAAGATCACCCCCCAAAGTAACAATGACACTACGGGGTTGAGACTCATAAACAACATGGCACTTCCACATGTATGGCTCGACCAAGAGAACATCACAAACATCCAGTGGGGAAACATCACATAATACCTTGTCCTTGAAGGGATGGATGTCGTATGATAATCGACATTGATGTTTGACACAGAGATCTCATCCTTGGCGAAGCCACCCGATGTTGTATGGCTGCGGGTGTGGTGTTTTCGACAATCCCAACTGTTTGACGACCTCTACTGAGATGAGGTTCTTCTGGATTCTGCTATCAACAATAAAATGCAGCTGGGTTCCCCTCAACCACATTTTTGAATTAAAAGGGTGCTCCCCCTGTTTGGGATCTGTTGGTTCTTCTGGTTGAATTACTGTAGTTGCGATAATAACAGTGGGGTCTACGTCAATGATTTTTCCTTTACCAGTATTTTCATAATCGGATTCTGAATCAGGGTTCGGCTTCTTGTCTTTGATCTCTACCACTAATGACTGTTTTGAGTGACATTCATCGGTGTTGTGCCAGGGGATTTTTTGGAAATTGCACCATTTTCTGGTGTCCCTCTTTGTCTTCCCGTGACCCTTCTTTTCCTGTGTCTTGGACTGGTTTTCAAGAGACTGTTTTTTAGGGTTGTCTTTGTCATAATTTGGTTGTTGTGGATTTACAAATCTGAAATCCCGTTTGTTCTAGTGCTTAAATTTCTGCTCAATTTTAACAGCATATCAATAAGCAACACCGAGTGATGAGATGTCCAGAAAATCCATTTCAGTCTGGATGTATCTATGTAGAGGCACACGGTATTTCAGAACCAAATGTCGCTTGGAGTCTTTGATACCCAACTTGGTGCACAAGGTATGGAAGGTATTGGTGAAATCTGGAACTTCCTGGCCCCTCTCTTGTTGCAGTGTGGTCCATCTCATGTATTGGTCCTCATAGTTTCCAACAGGGTAATACTGTTCCTTTACCGCATCCACAAAAAAATCCCAAGTGGGATCGGCCCCATATATTTCAGACTCCTCTATGGAACTTTTCTCCCAATAAGTTTCCCACGAATGTTTAACATGGGGGAGATATTTAAGGAGTGTGAAGGTGATATTTTCTTTGTCAAAAAAGTTTTGAACAAAGAAATAACCTTCTAGCAGATTTAACCATTTGTCTAGTGCTTCTGCATCTATCTATCCTTCAAATACAGGAATATCAAAATTAACTTGTACCTTGAAAGGTGAGGTGCCTCCAAAGTGGCCGTTTGATGAAGATGCGCCTATTGCGATCGACAGGAATTGAAGGATGTGGGAAAAATTCTCCATCATTTCGTCCCTCTGTCACGTGAGAGCTTGCCCAAGCAACTGACTGATAGGATCGTCTGCTCTGTCATTTTTTATTTTCTTCTACCATTGAGGGTTTCTTGGGTGTGCGAGAGTGATTGTCCTCAAGAGAGATAAGATCAAGACCCAACTTTCTATACACAGACCTCATCGGTGACATACACTGAAAAAATGATCAAGAACAACCTGCTCTGATACCATTGTTCCGAATTATTTTCATCACGAAATGAGATCGGAGATATTAGAAAGAAATGCACAGAGATATCGCAGAGATTCAATAATATAATATATCAGAGATGCAACCATAAACATAGAGATACAGTAATACACGATTTCTATTAATGAACTAAATGTACAGGGATTGTAAAAATACAGAGTGAAAGACTCGCTAGAATGGTGGCAGCTTATCTCTAAGAAGAGATGTGATGGCTACTCGCATTCACAAGAAGATGATTAGAATGAGGCTCTGAAGGCCTTTTTAAAAAGGCCTTTTTAAAATAAATTGTAATTCTAAAAACCCTAGACATCCAATACCTAACCCTAGGAGATGAAGCACCAAAAGTCATGTCGGCCTTGTTTGGGTAAGTGAGTACATCAACTTCTCGGGGTCGTAACTTTTGCATACGATCTCCATTTTAGGCATGTGATAGCTCGTTGGAAAGGTATCATTGAGGAGATTCATTTTGAGGGACCAATCATTCCTTCGAATATCATTGAGAACCTCTATCTCAAAAAACCTTCATTTGGGCCCTTAAAATGGCCCCGTAAGTTAAAAACTGCTAAAAATAGTAAATTTCCAAAATTGCCAAAATGGCCCCGTAAGTTGGTGGCCACCGATATCCACTTGGATAAATCATCCCTCCTTAGGAAGAAATGGTATCCATTGTGTTGAGTTCCTGGGGGAGAGGGAAAAGCGTTTGTTGAATCTTCATCTTGGTGAGTTGCTTGCCTTGTTGGAGACATCACGCTGCTCAGTTTGTGGAAGTTTGTCACAAACCTATTGAGATACATGAGGGGATGGTGTGAAGAAGGAATATTTTCACTATGTTGCAACCTTGTCGACCTCCTTCTATTGGATAAAAGGTGCTTGGGGCGAGGTTGCAGTGGTTCCAATGTCCTTCTGTTCCCCTTTTGAACAGATTGTGAAGAAACTGAATTTTGCAGTATCAGATACTACATTGCAACACTTTTTTGGTGGAACAATCATCGGAACTACCTATGGTATTCTATAGAGATTACCCCCCAAAGTAACAATGACACTACGGGGTCGAGACTCATAAACAACATGGCACTTCCACATGTTAGCAACATTTCTTGTCTTGGGCGTAAGAGTATCCAGGTCCACAGGCTGCATGACAAGCACCTAAGCATAGCACAAAAAAAATCTCATTTCTAGTTACCAATCAAGCAAGTGAGCAGTCTAATTTAAACGGCAAGGATTAATTGATGGAGCAAATCGACGGTCATTGGGTTTTTGGGGCTACCAAGTTACCCAAGATTTATCACAAGAGATAGCACCCATATTTCAAGGCAAATCTGGGCCGTCCAATCCAGTTGGGGTATGTGGCAGCCAATCGGCATTTTGGGGATCAACATTTTAAGAAACAAGGGATCTCCCATCCACTGCAGCTGAAATTGCCAAAATGTGAAATGCCAAAGGTACCTTTGAAACTGAGCCCACGGTTCTAGCGCCGGGTCGCATCAAGCGAGCCTGGGAATGGAGGTATCCCCCCTTTTATGACAAAGCCATCTCAATCGTCCATCTGAAGGACACGTGACGCACATCGGTGCTTTCACAATTTGGTCAATCGGAAATTTGAGGAAGAAACGCATCGTGAACTCCTAGTGCAAGAAATCCTGAAAAGATCGGGACCATTGATCAGAAAGACACACGGCGCAAGATCTGAGCCATGGATGGGGCCTTTCGGGATTTTCATAGTGAAGCCGCTAATGTCATCTCAGTCGTCCGATCCAAAGGATGCGTGGTGCAAAATATAGTCACATCGACATTTCGACATTCAAGATTTCAAAGGGTAAGGGCTCCTCATCATTTCACATCTCGAAACCCCGAACCCCGAAGCGTCGAAAGTGCCTAGAGTCGGGCCCACAGTTTTGGTGCCTGATCACAAAGGAGCAGGCTTGGAGAAGGGGCACTAACGTTTATCGCGTGGCAAGGTGGGTCTCGAAGCGTCGAAAGCATCTCAGCTGTCCATTCCAGAGGGACGCGTGGCACGCGATTAGGCTATGTCGCCACCTCACCTTTCATAGCTTCGAAGCACAAGGAGCAGCCTCCTCCCATCCATGAAACATGAAATGTCGAAAGCACCTTTAAATATAGGCACAGGGTCACAGCCCGTGGTCACTTGGGGAAATAGAAAAGGCTGTACAAAGGAGGACATTAGTGCCGAGTTGAGCTTCAGAACAGGGGCACCGTGTTCTCCAGGTGCTGGTTCGACTTGATCTCAATCCTGACACCTGTTTGGAATGAATGAAGAAGATAGGGGGTGGTTGAAACCTCACCTCACTCATTAATTACGAGGTATGGAAGTCCTAGCAGGAAGTCCGCCCGCGATAGTCCTCTGTACTAGTTTTTCCCATAGAAGCCATGCCAATGTCCTCGACTCACCAGGGAAGTCTGTGCACGCTAATTCATCATTTAAGGGCTCAACTACCCCCTGGCATGAGCCATGCCGAGTCAAGATGGAGTATGACAGAGGAGTGCAGGCCAGATTTGATTGAAGAGACTCCCCATCCTGAAAGTCTAAGATGCCCCTATTGGGAAAATGTTTTAGGAGTATATATACTTAGTTTTGATATTTTTCAAAGCATCGATGGTTGAGCAAGGCTCTTGATTGTAAAATATTTAATGAAGCACTGGCTATTCTGGTTATGCATTGAATCTTGAGACTTCTTGCCTTATGAATGTCAGTTTCTTTCATATCTTTGTTCGCACTGTGTTAGAATAGCTTGGAATTGGAGGATCCAGTCGAGTTGTAGCTGTTATAGGATGATGTAGGTTGGATCACTATAACAGTTGCGTTGTCTCTAATCGGTCTTGCGATTTTCTCAACGTTGAATGATTTGGAATTGGAGGATCCAGTCAAGTCACCCCTTCAGTTCCCTGAAACTCTAAACTAAGAAGATCTTGCATTTAGAGTTTTTCTTCTGCAAACTGCTGAAAGGCCTGTTGCCCGAGGTAGTTTTTCTCACTCCTCTCACCAAGTCCTCCACCTGCTCATTTTACAATCAACTCACTGACTGAAGTTAGATCAAGACCTCCTTTGTTCTTTACATACCAGACCTAGTCCCTGAGCTAGAGTGATTCCATCTTGGGTCTCTAACCATTTGATCATCCATTAAACTTATCGTGACATAAAACTGATGGGCGTTGGGCTCTGCTCCTGTCGCAATCCAGGAGTGACTTCCATCGCCAACATTTCTGGCGCCACAGCTGGGGATGAACTTGAATATTTTCCCCGGGATTGAACGACAATGATCAATTGATTCTGAAGGTGCATCAGATATCAGAACTATTGAGATTTCTACTGTGCACCTGGCGACTCCACTGTGGCGACTCCAAGGTTTCCACACCACTGTTTCAGTTGTGTCTACTTTAGCAAACCTGAAAGCTGACCCAAAGGAGCTTTCTCGAGAAGGTTTCAGCAGTTTCTTTCTCAGCCTGAGAAGCTTCCTGGGGAAACAAAAATGTAAGATTTGGCCTTTGATGGTGAACAAAGACCAGGCATATTCGAAGCTGTGAATCTTTCACTTGGCAACTCCATGATTCGAGGATCGATTGGCAACTCCACTAACTCGATATGGAAAATATCTTAGCTCAAAGGTTGGATTTCTATGACCTTTCCCAGATAGTTGGTTTTCCTAACCCACTGCCAGATAAAGATGAATGGGAAGATATCCTCCCTGAATTTCAAGCAAAATTTTCGGAGATACCAGCTGAGCATTTACTGGACTTTCCTGAGGTTATTCATTGACTTAATATCATGCATGAAGATGTCCAGATTAATCTTTTCGGGTATTCATTAAAGGGGGCTGCTCTTTATTGGTGTCGATCTCTTCCCACTGCAAGCATCCATTCGTTGACAGATTTTCATACAACTTTCAATTCATTTTGTAAAGATTACTATCCAGCTGATTGTTTGTTTGAAAATTGTTGTGAGGAGTTTTCTTTGCTTCATGAAGCCTCTGCTGGCCCTGTAGACCATGTTTGTGATGAATTTTTTACTGTAGAGGAAAGCATTTTCTATCAAAATATAGAGGTGTTGAATGATATTAATTATGCTAGCCCTAGAACGGAAGCATCTGACAATATTTCAGATGCACCTGTTCTTTTAGATGTTCATAAAGATCAACATGCCTCTTGTGAAAATTATGAGTTTATAGAGCATATGTGGTCTATAGTAGATGTCTCACCTGGGTATCGGGTTGAAGTAGACATTCCTAGCAGCCCTACTTATGACGACGAAGACCTCCCCGTTTTTAAAGAGGAGATGTTTGTGGAGGAGGATCTTTCTCTTTTCCTTCAAGGGGTTTCTCACGATATATTTTTACCTGGGATTAGAGAGAAAAAAATTATGTATGAAAAACCAGAAGAAACAGATACCACTATCCCTGTAATGGATATTTTTGATGGGATCACTATTTTGGAGGAGGAACATAGAAATGAAGGTCAGCCCCTTTTTGATGAATGTTATAGTGATGATGAGAAACAAGCTTATCCTACATTTGATCACTATGAAGAAACTGACTGACATGACAGCAAGCAGAGCCATCCCATGGTCCCTATTTATGATGAATATGAATCTGACTTGGGGGAGAGACAACAAGAAGAGGAACTAGAAGAACCAGAGGAGCAGCTGAAGATGCAGCTTACATATTGCACAGAGCCAGTCAGCGAGCAACCACCGCCTGTGATCAGTGAGCCTATGATAGTTGTCATCTCACCTGTGCTTATCAGAAATATTCAGCCACATGTGAACCACTACATAGTAGAGGAGGCTGCCTGTCGCCAATTTTCTGGAATTGGCCACTCATTCTATGACCTTGTCAGCAGATACATGGAGTGGCATTTCCTGTATGTTATGGAGCCGCCCACCTTCATCTTCATGGCAGCCCTTGAAGATGAATTAAAGGATGTAACAATTCTGACCTCCTGGTTACATCATCTATTATCCATCATCGACAGATTGAAGGAGCTTCTATTTAGGAAGCTACTTGAATGGCTATTGTGGAAATTTTCTTTCACCTAGCCCCATGTAAAGTATTTTATTAGTTTAGGATTGTACATAAATAATCTCTTTGAGCATACATGTTTATCTTGTTTTGTTTTTACTTTTCGGCCTGTATTTCCAGTAGGATGTTTTGAGCTTGACTCCACAACCCAACAGTTAGGCACTGGAACTGCAAAAGAGTTCTTAGAGCATCACAGGGACAAATCTATCCCCCATGAAGACTAATGTTAGCAACATTTCTTGTCTTGGGCGTAAGAGTATCCAGGTCCACAGGCTACATGACAAGTGCCCAAGCGTAGAACAGAAAAAATCTCATTTCTGGTTACCAATCAAGCAAGCGAGAAGTCTGATTTCAACAGCAAGGATTAATTGACGGAGCAAATCGACGGTCATTGGGTTTTTGGGGCTACTAAGTTGGCCGAGATTTATCACAAGAGATAGCACCCATATTTCAAGGAAAATCCGGGCCATCCGATCCAGTTGGGGCAGGTGGCAGCCAATCAACATTTCGGGGATCGTCATTTTAAGAAACAAGGGATCTCCCATCCACTGCAGCTGAAATTGCCAAAATGTGAAATGCCGAAGGTACCTTTGAAACTGAGCCCACAGTCCTAGCGCCGGGTCACATCAAGTGAGCCTTGGAATGGAGGTAGCCCCCCTTTTATGACAAATCCATCTCAGTCATCCATATGAAGAACACGCGGCGCACATCCATGCTTTCACAGTTTGGTCAATCAGGAATTTGAGGAAGAAACGCATCATGAACTCCCGATGCAAGAAATCCCAAAAAGATCGGGACCATTGATTAGAAAGACATGCGGTGCAAGATCTGATCCACGGGTGGGGCCTTTCGAGATTTTCATAGTGAAGCCGCTGACATCATCTCAGCCATCCAATCCAAAGGATGCATGGCGTAAGATTTAGTCACGTCGGCATTTCGACATTCGGGATTTCAAAGGGTAAGGGCTCCTCGTCATTTCACATCTGAAAACCCCGAACCCCAAAGCGTCGAAAGTGCCCAGTGTCGGGTCCACGGTTTTGGCGCCTGGTCACAAAGGAACAGGCTTGGAGAAGGGGCGCTAACATTTATCGTGTGGTAAGGCAGGTCCCGAAGCGTCGAAAGCATCTCAGCCGTCCATTCCAGAGGGACGCGTGGCGTACGATTAGGCTATGTCACCACCTCGCCTTTCGTAGCTTCGAAGCACAAGGAGTAGCCTCCTCCCATCCATGAAACATGAAATGCCGAAAGCTCCTTTGAATATAGGCACAGGGTCACAGCCCGTGGTCACTTGGGGAAATAGAAAAGGTTGTACAAAGGAGGACATTAGTGCTGAGTTGAGCTTCAGAAAGGGGGCACCATGTTCTCCAGGTGCTGATTTGACTTGATCTCAATCCTAATACCTACTTGGAATGAATGAAGAAGAGATGGGGTGGTTTAAGCCTCACCTCACTCATTAATTATGAGGTATGGAAGTCTTGGCAGGAAGTCCACTCGTGGTAGACCTTTGTACTGGTTTTTTCCACAGAAGCCATGCCGATGTCCTCGACTCACCAGGGAATTTTGTGCATGCTAATTCAACATTTAAGGGCTCAACTACCCCCTGACATGAGCCATGCCGAGTCAAGATGGCGTATGACATAGGAGTGTAGGCCATATTTGATTGAAGAGATTCCCCATCCTGAAAGTCTAAGACGCCTCTGTTGGGCAAATGTTTTAGGAGTATATATACTTAGTTTTGATATTTTTCAAAGCATCGATGGTTGAGCAAGGCTCTCGATTGTAAAAGATTTAATGAAGCACTGGTTATTCTGGTTATGCATTGACTCTTGAGACTTATTACCTTATGAATGTCAGTTTCTTTCATATCTTTGTTCGCACTGTGTTAGAATAGCTCGGAATTGGAGGATCCAGTTGAGTTGTAGCTATTATAGGATGATGTTGGTTGGATCACTGTAACAGTTGCATTGTCTCTAATCAGTCTTGTGATTTTGTAAATGCTGAATGACCTAGAATTGGAGTATCCAGTCAAGTCACCCCTTCAGTTCCCCGAAACTCTGAACCAAGAAGATCTTGCATTTATAGTTTTTCTTCTGCAAACTGCTGAAAGGCCTGTTGCTTGAGGTAGTTTTGCTCACTCCTCTCACCAATTCTTCCACTTGCTCATTTTACAATCAACTCATTGACTAAAGTTAGATCAAGACCTCCTTTGTTCTTTACATACCAGACCTGGTCCCTAAGCTAGAGTGATTTTGTCTTGGGTATCTAACCATTTGATCATCCATTAAACTTATCATGACATAAAACTGATGGGCGTTGGGCTCTGCTCCTGCCGCAATCTAGGAGTGACTCCCGTCGCCAACACCACATATATGGCTAGCCCAAGAGAACATCACAGATATCCAATGGAGAAACATCACATAATACCTCATCATTGAAGGGCTGGATGTCGTATGACAATCAACATTGTTGGTTGACACGAAGATCTCATCCTTGGTGATGCCACCTGATGTTGTATGGCTGTGGGTATGGTTTTGTCGACAATCCCAACTGTTTGATGAACTCTGCTGAGATGAGGTTCTTCTGGCTTCCGCTATCAACAATAAAATGAAGCGGGGTCCCCTTCACCCACATCTATGAATGAAAAAGTCACTATCCCTCTTCAGGATCTCTTGGTTCTTCTGGTTGAAATGTTGCGGTTGCGACAATAGCAGTGGGGTTTGCGTCAATGATCTGTCCTTTACCAGTATTTTCATAATCAGAGTTTGAATCAGGGTTCGGCTCCTTGTCCTTGATCTCGGCCACCAATGAGTTTTTTGAGCGACATTCATCAGTGTTGTGCCAGGGGCTTTTGTGGAAATCACACCATTTTCCGGTGTCCTTCTTTGTCTTCCCATGACCCTTCTTTTCCTATGTATTGGACTAGTTTTCGAGAGACTGTTTGTTAGGGTTGTCTTTGTCATACTTTGGTTGTTGCGGATATACAGATCTGAAATCCCATTTTTTCTCTTGCTTACATTTCTGCTCGATTTTAACAGCATATAGATAAGTGTTGGTCACTATAATTTCTTAATTGATTTAAATAATCATGTGATACATAAATTATCAACCCAGGGAAGTCTTTTATTTCAAAGGTAGCCACACACTGTATATGCTCAATTCCAAAAGAAACTTAGTGTTGTAGTAAAGAAATTTATACTATCTATACTTGCTTGAACCGAAGCTCTGAATTAAATCACAGGAAAGCAATTCCCCTATTGCAATTCTTTAAAGTTCAATCTAAGAATCCTGAATTACATTAAGATAACACTGCAATGGGAAAGAACAACTATTCTGCAATCGGAGAACAAGACCCTTACTCTCAAACAGAGACTTCAGCACTAACACTCTTTTCATGGAAACAATAATGCAGAAAACAATTAACTCTATCTAACAGAGAATAAAGCCATCTAGTTCCTTTCTTTCTGAGCAGGAGCCTTGAGCCTTATTTCTGTTTTAGCACACTTGTGAGGTTGAGGTCTACAGAGAACAGGGCAGTCTGATTCTTTCCTTTCTGAGCAGGGATCCCTAACCTAGTTTCTGGCTAACACACTTGCAGAGGTAAATAAATTCTACAGAAGACAAGGTGTCGTGGTCCCTTCCTGTCTGAGCAGGAACCCTTTAACCAAATCCCTGGCTAGCACACTTGCAGAAGTAAATGAAATCTACAGAATTTGAGGTATTTGGATCCCTTTCTATCTGAGCAGAAACCCTTTAACCGAACCTCTGGCTAACACACTTGCAGGGGAAAAAGGAATCTACAGAAGTTGAGGTAATTGGATCCCTTCCTGTCTGAGCAGGAACCCTTTAACCGAACCTCTGGCTAGCACACTTGCAGCAGTAAATGAATTCTACAGAGGGTATGATATTCCGATCCCTTTCTGTCTGAGCAGGAACCTTTACCCAAACCTCTGGCTAGCCTCATAAAACCATCACACAAGATTGCTGATAAAAAGAATTACAAATTCCAGTCAATAACTAAGACAGAGTCAGTAGTGTTTCAGCAAAGCGGAATCCATTAAAAACAGTGTTTCAACAAATGACAGTTAAGGAAAGCATGAACAGAAATTATACTAACACACTTCTAACTAATGGGTGAATCTTGTGAAGAAGGTGGGCCCTCCCTTCTCACAAGATTCCCCTGGACGAAGAGCTAGAGAAGGATACTCAAAGCAGTCTTATATTCATCTGTCGAAACATCACATTACAAATTGAAAGAATAGAATACATCCCGTCTCTCTGGAGTTGCTTCAATACATCAAAACTTGGATGACTCGAATGGTGAATTCCTCTGATTTAAAGAGGAAGTCCCTTCGATACAATCGTTACAAAGCATATCGGAATCCTATCCTAAATCGAATCTTCTTTCTAAATCAGTGTAGGATGTCCTATTCTTACGCAACTGAATGCTAATACAGGAGCTGAACGAGGTATTGTTGTTACGGCTGGTGTAACAGTTCCTTCTCATTGCTGCTGATGTTGTTTCAGCATCGCAATTCACGGGTTGTTTCAGCCACATGAATTGCGCTCTTGACTGTGTCGGCCTTGACTGCTAACTGTAACGGCTTGTGTTTCAGCATCGTTGGTTCTGGCGGTCTCCTCTGTGTTTCAGCATCTGCAGTTCGAAGCTTTGTAGCAGCTCTGTGTCTCAGCCTCTGCAACTCCGGACTGTATGACAATTCTGTGTTACAGCACCAGGGGCCTCGGACTGTGTTTCAGCAATCAGGGCTTCAGACTGTGTAATGGCTCCATGTTTCAGCATCTACGTCCTAGACTGTGTTTCAGCAGCAGGGACTTCAAACTGTGTAACGACTCCGTGTTTCAGCATCTGCGTCCTGGACTGTGTTCAACAACAGGCTTTGAATGCTAGTCTGCAGTCTAATCAATGGTTAAGTACAAAAGTGATGTAAAATATTATGCAAAATAGATTAAGCATATAGTAATGAGAAAGGATGTTGTATAGCTTGGAATGATCGGATGAAGTGATAATATGAGTCTAAGTACAGGTAATCAAGGGTATAATAATGGAAAAAAGTATGGGCAAAAAGGTGCATTGTGAGGTCCTAACATCCCCCCCAGCTCAAGGTGTTGCATGTCCTCAGGCAACTCACTCTGAATCAGAGTCTTGATACCGGCTCTGATTGTGTAAATTACTCAAGCAGTAGCTCCGGGCGGTACTGTCTGTTGGCGTTTTGAACCCCTGGACCTGCTGCAGTCTTTGCCAAGCTGCTATCTCGGCCTTCTGAGGCAATTTATAACTGACTTGATATGTTTCTATTGGTATCCAGAGGAGGGTAAAGTAAAATTTGTACCCTATCCAGTTTTCAGCACAATGTCTAACACACTGGATGTAGCTGGGTACCCTTGAAATTGCTGCTTTTAAGTTGGTCGGACCAAAGGGGTTGTGTTGTTGCCTCTTTTTTGTGGATTGCTGCCAAAATAGGTTGTTGGCCTGGAGGGCAGGAATCTCTATGGCACTGATGCTTTGCTGACATTCTTGGAGCACCACTGACTGTAGCTGTTGAACATGCTCAGTCACCCCTGGTTGTTTCAAGACCTCATAATATTCTGAAATGAATCTGGCTGCCCTCTCTGGTTCTGGTCTAATCCAGAGGAGTTTATTGTCCTCATTGTGCTTGGCAGCCGAAAAGTCACTCTGCTACAAAATTTGATTGTAAAGAAAAGAAGTGAATGCTCGAAGTTGAACATCTCCAACAAGAGGGTTTATATTGAGGAGCTTGTTTTCGGGAATAGCCTCATTATGGAAGTATGCTTCACATAAGAGGTGCTGATCTCGGATGGAGGCTGCTAGAAAGGTCTTGACAAAATCTGTTGGTTGTATTACTTCATGGGATTTTCCTTCTATAATTGCTTTAATTTGGAACCATGTGAGTCTCTCTATGAGAAATAAAGCATAGTTACAAGANTCAGCAACAGGCTTTGAATGCTAGTCTGCAGTCTAATCAATGGTTAAGTACAAAAGTGATGTAAAATATTATGCAAAACAGATTAAGCATATAGTAATGAGAAAGGACGTTGTATACCATGGAATGATCAGATGAAGTGATATTATGAGTCTAAATACAAGTGATGAAGGGTATAATAATGGCAAAAAGTAAGGGGAAAAATGTGCATTGTGAGGTCCTAACATCCCCCCCATCTCAAGGTGTTGCATGTCCTCAGGCAACTCACTCTGAATCAGAGTCTTGATACCGGCTATGATCGTGTAAATTACTCAAGCAATAGCTCCGGGCGGTACTGTCTGTTGGCGTTTTGAACCCCTGGACCTGCTGCAGTCTTTGCCATGCTGTTGTCTCGGCCTTCTGAGGCAATTTATAACTGACTTGATATGTTTCTATTGGCATCCAGAGGAGGGGAAAGTAAAATTTGTACCCTATCTAGTTTTCAGCACAATGTCTAACATNCCGGACCAAAAGGGTTGTGTTGTTGCCTCTTTTCTGTGGATTGCTGCCAAAACAGGTTGTTGGCATGGAGGGCAGGAATCTCTATGGTACTGATGCTTTGCTGACATTCTTGGAGCACTACTGACTGTAGCTGTTGAACATGCTCAGTCACCCCTGGTTGTTTCAAGACCTCATAATATTCTGAAATGAATCTAGCTTCCCTCTCTGGTTCTGGTCTAATCCAGAGGAGTTTATTGTCCTCATTGTGCTTGGCAGCCGAAAAGTCACTCTGCCACAAAATTTGATTGTAAAGAAAAGAAGTGAATGCTCGAAGTTGAACATCTCCAACAAGAGAATTTATATTGAGGAGCCTGTTTTCGGGAATAGCCTCATTATGGAAGTATGCTTCACATAAGAGGTGTTGATCCTGGATGGAGGCTGCTAGAAAGGTCTTGACAAAATCTGTTGGTTGTATTACTTCATGGGATTTTCCTTCTATAATTGCTTTAATTTGGAACCATGTGAGTCTCTCTATGAGAAATAAAGCATAGTTACAAGAAGGTTTCCTTATGGCCATTAGTGTCTGCATCAAATCAAAGATCTTGACCATTCTAGCTTTTAAATCTCTGTTTTTCTTCTTGATTTCTCGAACTTCCTGGCGTGTCAGGTCCAATGCTTCCCAATTTGAGAAAGTGTGATTCCTCCAGGTTTTCCTGTGTACTTGCAGATGTTGGGCTTGTGTCTCAGCATACTCCTTCTTCCACTTTTGTATCTCTGCATGCTCATCCCACGACCGAGTTTGTGTTTCAGCATCTGAAGTAGTGGGATTAGGCAGGGTTTGAGTAGACTGTTCCCTGGAAGTGGAGAGATTGACTTGACTGGGAGGTGTAGCTTCCTCCATGGGAACTATTTGCATAGCCTTGTTGACAACAGTAGGGACTTCTTTCTTGATCTTGGAAGGGCCTGCTGGTTCTTGTGTTACAGTAGGTTTAGTCTTAATTTTGCTAGGGCCTACTGGTTCTTGTGTTACAGCAGGTTTGGTTTTGAGCTTGGTGGAACCTGCTGGTTCTTGTGTTGCAGCAGGTTCAGTTTTAGCTTCAAAAGGGGAAGGAGGAGGGATTGTTGCTGGTACTGGAACTTGAACTACCTTATACCCTGCCCGATAATAAATATCTCCGCATTGGAAGCACATGTATTCCTTGCATATGCTTTCTGTAGTTTGTTCTTCCAAGGTTGCTAGACGGCTTGCAGTGTATGAATTGAGCTCTTTTTCGTATGCTTCCTTGGTTCTGGCCAGTTCCAGCTTATATGCTTCCAGTTATGATTTTAGAAATTCATTTTCTTCCAAGACATCAGTTATTGTTTGTTTGGATTGAGAGGCGACTGGTTCTTGTGTGGCAGTCATAGCCTCATGAGCTGGTTCTTGTGGAGCAGCTACAGGTATGGCATCTGATGCTTGTGTTCCAGCCCCTTGGTGTAAGGAGAGTAGTGTTTCAGCACCCTCAACCTCTGATTCCTGATTCTCAATGTCAATTTTAGTGGCTGGTTCTTGTGTTTCAGCCACTGGATGTTGTGTTGCAGCAACCGGGGTCTCAGATTCCTGGAATTCAACTTGAATACCAGTGGCTGGTTCTTGTGTTTCAGCCACTGAATGTTGTGTTGCAGCATCCGGGGTCTCAACTTCCTCAATTTCAACTTGAATACCAGTGGCTAGTTCTTGTGTTTCAGCCACTGGATGGGTAGCTGGTTGTGTTTCAGCTACTTCAAAAACAGATAATGTCTGGGCTTCTAATTCCTGTAACTCACTATCGGTGGATGGTTCTTGTGTTGCAGCCACTGGGGTTGGAATAGGCAAAGATCCCGGGGTTTGGGAAGATGTACAGTGTATCACTCGAATAGGTGGGGTGTCTAGGGTAGTGGTCATCCAGGGTGGCCTCATTGAGGATCTCGTTCGCTTTTTGTGCAAGAACGGTGGAAAGGGGGCAATCTGTTGTCGTTTTCGTGGAGGTCTTTCCTGAATGATAGGGCAGGGAACATTTTCTGGTTCAGAGTCATCAATTAGAATGTGAAGGGAGGACGTGGAGGACTCTGGTGCGGTATGCGACGATTCAGGTATGGTAGGGGGACTGGTTGGTCGTGTGGGCGAGCTATGGGGTATTTCGGGGGAAACTGGGGGGTTTTGTTGTTGCTTCTCCTCGGGAATTTCAGGGACTTCGGCAGCTGGTGCAGGGTTTATGGGTGGATTATTTAATGGACGGTTCTGCTGTTCAAAACCCCTGTTGATGAGTAATTGAACCAGATGGTGGTGGGTAAGTGACTGGGTTGGATCTTTTGCCGTTCGAGAGTAATGTGCCATGTTCTTTAAACAGCCCAGCAAATAATATGGAATGTTGACCCGTCTGTTATGTCTTAAATGAGAAAGAAAAAGGAAGTCGTGATGATAGACTACCTGATAGCGGCCTTCATAGGTCGGGTAGTGCTTGATGAATCTGGCGACCTCCAGCCACGGGTGTGGTAGTGAACTGAGTTGAACCCCTCTGCCCTTCAATACAATTCTTTCCCCAGCCAGGAAGAAACTCTGCTGGACATCCCCGATGATATGCTTCCGGCTGAACTGTCGAGTGTCATCAATGGGGAGGCCTGAGACCACGGATATGTCTTGCTCTGTCACAAAGATTCGGATGCTTGTGACGACAGAATGGTTCTCCTGAAGATTTCGGTTGAACTGTAGTACTTGTCGTTCATTATATCCTTGAAGCCTGCGGAAGTAATTGAGCCAACCTGCTTGCTCGAAAATTTGATATGCTGCTGGATAGTGTTCAAGCAGTGCTGTGGTGGCGGGTTCCTTGCGGACGACAGCTCCTCCCATGGCTACTAGCTTAGTAAGATACAGGCATCAAGAGTTTGTGTATCATCTCTGGCACAGGGTAAGTTTTCCGAGGGGTTATATGCAGGAATAGTGGTTAAATGGCAAAAAGGTGATGAAATAGGAATGGCAGTGATGAAATCGGAGGAAATGATGGTATCGTTGATTTGATGTGTACTTCCCTTCCCGTTAAGTGCGATTAGTAATGATGGTACTTAAATGGTCTTAATGGCTTAAAATCTTTCTCATTAACTACAATCTAATCTGAATTACACAATATTTACATACCTCGCCTTACCATTTGGTTTGTTCAGCCAACCAGATATCATGCTTGTTCGTGGTGATGCTGTTGTGGAAGCGACTTTTGATTATGTCGAGGGCCTGTCGTTTAGAGGGACGTACTAAAATTTGAGAGCGTAAAATCTTGCTGACGGACGATGGTGAAAGGCGGGTGTTTCAGCAACAGAGAAGAACGAAATAATTGTTGTAGATGAAGAACTGTTGATGACTGGAGTTTCAGTATCGGAAGAAAATCAAAAAGTGTTGAACGATGGTGTTTCAGCATCGGGAAGAAGTTAATCATGCTGAACAGTGGTGTTTCAGCATCGTGAATGAATGATGAAGGGTTGCTGACAATGGTGTTTCAGCAACGGAAAGAGGTGAAACAATTGCTGGACGGAATTGTTTCGTCGCTGATGGAGGGTGAAAAAAAATGAAAGGTTGCTGATAATGGTGTTTCAGCAACAAAAGGGAGAAAGTCGAAACAAGTGCTGGACAGAGTTGTTTCGGCAATAAAAATAGTGAGAAAATGGCAGGCTGGAGTGTTTTGGGAGTGGGAAAAAATGAAAAATGCTGAACAATGGTGTTTCAGCATCGGAAAAAATGATGAAAGGTTGCTGGTAACGATGTTTCAGCAACGTAAAGGAGAAAATGAAAAGTTGTTGGTAGTGGTGTTTCAGCAACAGAAGGGAGAAAGGCGAAACAGGTGCTGGACGGAGTTGTTTCGGTAGTGAAAATGATGACGAGATGGCGGACTGGAGTGTTTTGGGAATGGGAAGAAATGAAAAGCGCTAAACAATGGTGTTTCAGCATCGGGAAGATCAGCAGTGCGGCACAACGGTGTTTCAGCAACGTGAAAATCAGCAGTGCTGCACAGCGGTGTTTTAGCATCGTGAAAGCTTGTCTCTTTGAAGAAAAATCGGCCCCTCCTGTGCTTTGATCGGGATCCTGCAAAAATCGACTGTAGGACGATATTTCTTGACAGGGATTATTAGTAAATGAAAATCTAATCTAATCTAATCTAATACTAAAGTAAATCTTAAAAGAATTAATTGTTACTAGGGGTAGAAACCCCTTGAATGAAAAGAAAATGAGCGTCTGCCATGCATGTAGCCTTAAAATCTTCTTTAGAAATAGGTTTCTGATACAGACGGAGCCGATGACCATTTACAAGTAACGGAGTTCTGGAGTCATCGTTTGTGAGGAGCCTTACTGTTCCATTGGGGAAAACTGTGTCCACTTCGTAAGGTCCTAGCCATCTTGTACGCAGTTTCCCTTGAAATTCTTTAAACTGGGAATCATACAGTAGAGCCCAATTACCTTTTTGGAACTGCTTGTTCTTGATATTTTGGTTATGCCATTGTGATCTTTGTTGTTGAATTATGGTTGTTTGCTGAATGGCATCTAGTCTTTTCTCTTCTAGTTCATTAAGCTACTGCAGCCTGGCTGTCTGTGCATTAGTTAGATCAAGGTTGGCAGCGAAAGCAGTCCTTAAGGTTTTTATCTCAAATTCCATAGGAAAGACAACACTCTTTCCATACACCAATTCATAGGGAGAAAATCTTGTAGTATTTCTCCAGGTAGTTCTGTAGGCCCATAGTGCTTCAAGGAGCCTGTAGGACCAATCCTTTCTACTT
>SNQJ01S0143076.1:47704-72232 GCA_010110895.2 Picea sitchensis
GATGAATATAAGACTGCTTTGAGTACCCCTCTTTAGCTTTTCGTTCAGGGGAATCTTGTGAGAAGGGAGGGCCCACCTTCTTCACAAGATTCACCCATTAGTTAGGAGTGTGTTAAGTATTTATGTTCATGTTTTGTTTACTTATCGTTTGCTGAAACACTGCTTTTAATGGATTCTGCTTTGCTAAAACACTACTGACTCTATCTTAAGTTTAATTGCATGGAATTTGTAATTCTTTTTATCAGCAATCTCGTGTGATGATTTTATGAAGCTAGCAGAGATTTGATTAAAGATTCCTGCTCAGACAGAAAGGGATCGAAATATCATACCCTCTGTAGAATTCATTTTTACTGCAATTGTGCTAGACAGAGGTTCAGTTAAAAGGTTCCTGCTCAGACAGGAAGGAATCCAAATCTCGACTTCTGTAGATTTCATTTCCTGCTGCAAGTGTGCTAGCCAGAGATTTGGTTAAAGGGTTCCTGCTCAGCCAGGAAGGAATCACAACACCTTGTCTTCTGTAGATTTTATTTACCTCTGCAAGTGTGCTAGCCAGAGATTTGGTTAAAGGGTTCCTGCTCAGCCAGGAAGGAATCACAACACCTTGTCTTCTGTAGATTTCATTTACCTCTGCAAGTATGTTAGCCAGGGATTGGGTTAAGGGTTCCTACTCAGAAGGGGAAAGAACCAAAACACCCTGTTCTCTGTAGACTTTTATTGATACTAGTCAAAAGCTGGGTTAGGGATTCCTGCTCAGACAGGAAGGGATCAGACTGCCCTGTTCTCTGTAAACCTCAATCTCACAAGTGTGCTAAATAGAATTAAAGCTCAAGGCTCCTGCTTAGAAAGAAAGGAACTAGGTGGCTTTGTTCTCTGTTAGATAGAGTTAATTATTTTCTGCATTACTGTTTTCATAAAGGAGTGTTAGTACTGAGTCTCTGTTTGAGAGTAAGGGTCCTGTTCTCTGATTACAGAATAGTTGTTATTTCCCATTGCAATATTATTTTAATGTAATCCAGGATTCTTAGATTGAACTTTAAAGAATTGCAATAGGGGAATTACTTTCCCGTGATTTAATTCAGAGCTTCAGCAAGTATAAATAGTATAATTTTCTTTACTACAACACTAAGTTGCTTTTAGAATTGAGCATATATAGTGCGTGGCTACCTTTGAAATAAAAGACTTCCCTGGGTTGATAATTTATGTATCACTTGATTGTTTAAATCAATTAAGCAATTATAGTGACCAACAGTCGTGATAAGGGTCGTGACCCAATTTCTTGCATATTTCGCACCATAATCCTCCCTGTGGTAGTAGGTTTGGCATGCATGTTTTCATATACTATGCGAATGTTGGACATTTGTTCTTGTGGTGTCCTTTCGTCCTGCATGTGGTGCACCAAATGACTTCTCGTTTGTCCTTGTTTTTATTCTGGTTCAAATGAAATGTTAGGTTCTTCAAATCCTCCTTCAATTCTTCAATAGTTGGGTCCATCTGCTGGTACTAGTTCGCTTCCAGCTGCAAGGCTTCCTATAGAGCCTCGACCTGCATCTAAAACTTCTACTGTCGTAAGGGATATTTTAGGTATGGGAGTAGTGAGTTGACTAATAGGTGTCGATGCTGCATCTTGGTCATAAGGTATTTTAACTTCCCCTTCAATCGCTTGAATCTCTAGTCAGTCTCCCATACAAACTCTCCTGGTTTATGTCTTATCTCGATCATCTCGTTCATGTACTGATCCTCTGAGCTCGGCTTCTGGAACTCATTAATCAACGGCTTCTTAATGTCTTTCAGTGTTATTGTTGTACCAATGGCATTGTTTCTGTCTAGACACATGCACCAGTCTAGTGCGTGGTCTCTTAGTGTGATTGCTAGCTACGCAAGTTTGGTATCTTCATCAGTGATATGTTTTTCCTCCTAGATCTTTGCACAAAGGAACAAATTCTTCTAAGGATCTTTTGCTACTTCTCTTCGAAATTCTGGTAATCTGATAGTGGGATCGTGTCTTGCCATTCTAAATACTGAACTGCTACCTATGCCACACAGTGTGGATACTTGACTAGTACTGCCTGAACTGGCTCCTCTAGTTGTTGCTCCCACGGTAGATGTACTTCCTGCTATCGGACTTCCTCCAAACTTCGGTTGTCTAAACGGTGGTGTTCTCCTTGGTGTATTGATCGCACAAGGGTTTATGGGTTCCACACTGACATTAATATGGAAAGGATGGCTATCTTTTCCTCCAGTTCTTGGGCCTCTTGTTTTCCTCTTCTAGGTTGCGTGCAAGATTTCCTTAATCTGCTCCACAACCCGAAGATCCTCTACCTCTTCCTTATCACTTGCCAAGCCCTCCCTCGCGACTATGACTCTATTCTTGGTATTCGCCTTGTATTGGTAGGGTACTTCACTATGCATCGTTCCTTATGACGCCAAGATCCACTTAAGTTGGTCGTCATCGATCAAGATCGGGTCTAAGAATTCCTCCTACTTCTTGCCTTTATTCTTACCTTCGTCCATTTATCCTCTCTCTGTCAGTGCTTCTCCCCTTCCCCCATGCACACAAGGAAGTCTAGCTATCTGATTCCATTGTCATTACACCTTTGTTGTATAACAGTATTTTAATATAAGTATGCAGTGATCGAATGTACCTTCCGCAGGGTCCACATAGAAATTCATTCTCTGTTGTGTTGTATGACTTCGTTGTGTCGACTGCAAACTTTGTGATGAAGCCTGCCACAATACTGTCAAGCCAAAAGTAGATTTCGTGGGTGAATTTGTTGTTTAGCTGCTGTAACTGCTCAACCTGTACTAGGGTCCAATCTAGTTGTTGGATCTAGTTCATCCCGTGGTTATCTTTCAACCTTAGTATCCACTCCTACAGTAGGTGGGGAAAATCACATAAAAAGACTTCGTGTAAATCCGTAAACACGTATTTATCGAGATATTTGCGAGGTGTGATGCTAGGGTTTCTATTATCTTTTTGGGCAAACTCTATCTCTTTAGTTCTCAACTAGCCTTCGATTTCTTGTTTCGTGGGGTTCCACGATCTCAACATTCCCTTCTAGTGGCTCAACGGTCTTCTGGTTTCACTCATTCTTTTCTCATTCATTCTATCTCATCTGCTCAATCCTCTCTTGTTCCTCTTAACATGGCAACGCAACCATTTGTTCGTTTAATGAACTATTCTTTCCTACTACCTACGTTGTTGACCCAAGGTTCATATCTTTTAGGGTATCAAAAAAACCTAAAATTATCGGCCCTTTTGGTAAATGAGAAGACAACATAGTACACAGAATGCACTGCACAGTCTCACCTGAGATAGTTTTAAATGGGTGGTTGTAAGACTCAGGTGATTATAGCCTAGGATTGAGTGAGAGAGATGGAATCTGTATTATGAACCATTTATTCTAACTTGTGTTACAAACTACTGTTATTCTCTTTTATATTTTAACCTCCATGGCATCTTTTCTTGATATCCCAACCAGAATTGACTAAGCAATATAATAACTCATTCATTCATTACACGCAACCTTTAACTACAAAAAATATGACAAAGATATGCATGCGTTCATCACATTACACAGGTATTACCGTGGTTCATTCCCTCTTCGGCTACGTCCACAAAGATTTGGCTCTTAGCTCTCTTATTATGGTAGTTCTGCAATTCTCGCACTGCGCGCTTACAACTCTCCTCAGATGGGTAATAATAATATGAGGTGAACTAGATCGCACTAGGATCCTTGGCCTGCGATCTAATCCTCAAGATCTACCTTCTCTCCTCCACTCTAGTTCAATCACTTTACTAAAATATAGTTCACCTCATCAAAAACATTACATAAAATCCGAACTCTCCTACAATACCTGCGTATCTATATATCTATCTATCGGGATCCTCAACCATTTACATAAAACCGTAAAAAATCCTAACCCTATTGTTGTTAGGTCTTCCTTATGTGCATGCGTGCTTTGCTTCCTTCTAGTTGTCGCCTCCTTCTTGCATGCGCACGTGATGTGCTTCTTACCAGTTGTCGCTTTCCTCCTGCATGCTTTCTTTCCTACGATTGTTCTTCCAAGTGTCATTCTTCTTTGTGCAAGCTTTCTTTCCCACATCGGCCTACTGCCAATAGCCCCTATCTGGTGGGAGGACCTTAGAGAAAGTTTTTTTCATCTTCAACTTTCTTAGTGTCACAAAGGTGACACATTGTTTCATTCCATGGCTTTTTAGGAATTGACCAACGAATTTTTTTATTTAATATATAAAATAATTAATAGAAGTGACTAATAGATATGAAGTGCACAAATAAATATTGATGACTATACATGACAAACTCTTTAATTTTTATTTTTAAAGTTGTGACAATTAAAATAAAACTACACAAAATTGTCTAATTACGTGGAAAGACTTACACCTATTGGCAATGGGCACAAATAATCACCTTTTAATGTAAAATTCTAATCTGATGGCTAACAATTGAAGATGCTGGCATATTTTTAGTTCCTCCCAAATCAATGAATGTGATTTACTCTTCATAACTTCCTTGTATTTCTAAATGCATCAGTTAACCTGTTTACTTTTTAATATTTACCTAATCATATTAAGAAATTACTGTAGCACTATATGATTGCCACATTTAAATGATTAGCCTTTGAGATTACCACGTTTAGATTTTCTCAACTGTCTAGGCGTTTCATTTTCTGGCTGCGTTTCATTTTCTGTCTTTCCTCACATATCTACAAGTTTCATTTTTTTCTTGACTGTCCGCGCGTTTCATTTTCTGTCTTTTCTCACCTGTCCGCGCGTTTCATTTTCTGACCGTTCACTGTCCGCACGTTTCATTTTATATTAATGCATGCAAGTTGAATGAAAGATTGTGGCTACCACTGCATTTCCATTGTTCTCGTTTACTTCAATGCAAGGATTCTTATTATTTGAATCTCTGTGATCACTCACGTTCTTATTGTTCTCGTTTAACTCAATGCAAGGATTCTTATTGTTCTAGATTCTTATTTTTTTGAATCTTTGCGATCACTCACATGATTGTCCTCTCGGCGCTTTGCGATCACTCACGTGATTGTCCTCTCAGCGCTACCTACCATGAGGTATGGTGTTGTTTTATGAGTGTGTTTCAGGCGCTTCATGTTTTGGTCAGTTCTAATCTTTGTCACGGTAATCCTAATAAGCTCTCCTTTTTAGTCTGTTTGGTGGTTGGTTCTATTTTTCTGAAAGTATGAATTTATAGACAAACCTTAAACCCCTTGTGTGTGTTTCTTACCCTTACTTGCAAATGTACGAGATAGAGGAGAATACTGCCCGAATCCAAAATTCAGGTCCCCACTACTTTCGGTTCCTTATATTTTCTCTTATTTTTTTAATGCCAGTGTTTGAATCGATTTCCTTAATAGGTCCATTGATTGTTACTCCGAATTTGAATTAGAATTTGGGTTGCGGTCAATGTGTTTAGAATAATTCCTGAAATCAGATTCGAAACTGCCTATATGTAGGTAGCATTTGGATTATATTCAATGTTTCATCCTACAAGAGATGTATAAACTGTTATCTTCATTTTTTTAATGGTAAATTTTTACAGTTAGTTTTATACAAAAGTTTCATAACGATTCGATTTTCTTTTACAGGTAGGACCTCTGTTTTGCTAAGAATTTTCTTAATTTTCATGGCGTTTTGATAATGTTTGACAGGTCTTTGAAGATTCACTGGGCAATAATTAAATTTTTTTTAATTAAGCTGGAGACTTTTACTAGGCTGGCGAGTCTAGCGTTTTTACTCTATCAATTAGGTTTTTTTTTATAATTAAACTGTAAATTTTTACTAGTGAGAAATTTTATTAAGTTAAGAGTTTTTAGTTGACCGAGAATTTTACCAATCAATACCTTTCTACGTTTTCTAACCACTAGTTAGAAATTTTATTAAGTTTAGAGTTTTTAGTTGACCGAGAATTTTACCAATCAATACCTTTCTACGTTTTCTAACCACTAGTTAGAGGCTGTGCTAGTCATATTTAACAACCAATCACAAAATAAAAATTTATTTTTAATTTAAAGAATAATCAGTATAATAAATAAATTTTGACATCCTATCCTAATTTGAAAGTTTCAATGTTTCACTTGAAGACACGTGAAGGCGAACATCAACCGCTAGTTTCAATGTTTGACCATTTTAGGCAGTGTTGATTGTCCACATCATTGCCCTCGATTCCAGTGAATATTGTTTGCTTTTCTCTTTGTGCTGTAATTTGGCTCTACCTCCTAAAAGTATCTTCTCTCATTCTTTGACTGTGTAATAACAGTGGGCAATTGCAATCAACCTAATGCAGAACTCCTCCAGTTTAACAATTCCATCATGTTTTTGGAAGCTATCCCAGTGAATAGAATATATGCATCGAAAATTAATTAATAAAAAACGATAGACAAAGCAGACATAAAGATTAAAAGAAAAGGTTGCGTACTTACTTTGTAATTTGTTATTTGGTGATTCTGATTAGGATGAATAAGCTGAAGCGTAAAAACTGTTCAAGTAGAATTCGATGTTGTGTTTTTCTTAATTTTCAAACACGTCGCATTTTTGGCATAAAACTACTGGGCATGTCCATTGAGGATTCTCAGGTAGATCCTATACAACAATTCAAACATGTCCATTGAGGACTACTAGGCATGTCCATTGAGGATTCTCAGGTAGATTGGCATAAAACTACTGGGCATGTCCATTGAGGATTCTCAGGTAGATTGGCATAAAATTACTGGCCATGTCCATTGAGGATTCTCAGATAGATCCTATACAACAATGCAAACAGAACCTAGGTTATACATGATAATTTCTAAACAGTTTACTGTTAAATAAGAGTCCAGAGTCCAATTGAGCGAAAAATGGTTTCAAACCAACCCCATTTTTGGCTTAAAAACTCTTATTGCATGTCCTTTGAGGAATCTTAAATTGATCCTATGCAAGAATGCAAAATAGAACCTAGGTTAGCCATGATAAATTCTTAGCAGTTTACAGCTAAACCACAGTCCGACTGAGAGAATTAAAGTAAAAAACTACAGTCTAATTGATAGAAAAGTGGTCAGAATTAAGGAAAACATGGGTAGAGTTGGGTCTATAATATATGCAGGCCAGTAAAGTGTAGGCTAAACAAGTAAAAGAAAACAATTTCAGGCCATGATTTCAGCTGGAAGTCAACAACGAATCATGATTCAGCGAGATTATGTTGGCTTATCATTTTTACCATGTTATAATATGTTTTCTAGATTTTTAAATTCCATTTAAAATTAAACAAAACTTTAAAAATTCACATTAAGCAAAATTACAAAATTATGAATTTTCTCGGTCCTTCGATTTTTATATCATGGTGGTCAGTGCTACGTTGGTCCTTCAATTTTTATATCATGGAATGCCTCCCAGCGCAGTCATGCATTGAATTTGACTGTGAATGGGCTCATGATTACTATAAATGAATTAAGCTATAACTTGACTTTTATGAAGATTCGGTCTATTGCGTTGCATTTATTAATTTATTCTTTGCCCCCGTGTGGGGTTCTCCACGCATGGTTTCTGCTTCGGACTAGTCTCGGTTTCAGTCCTATGGCCGGTGACCATACTAGTAACTTTTTCTGTTTTATTTAGTCCGAAGTTTGGTGATGAATAGTTGGATCTGCAGATTTGAGTTTCTGTTTTATTTAGTCCAAAGTTTGGTGATGAATAGTTGGATCTGCAGATTTGAGTGTTTCAGTAGTTTTTCATCATACTGAATTCATTTATGCATTCAGAAATACAATTTAAACAACATAAAATCATATAAAATTTCATCTTAATTTCAACACCCTTATCAAGTGACTAAAATATTTAGTCTTGATTTCAACACCCCTGCCAATTGTCCATGTTGCAAAATTCATATAAAATCTCTCCTTCCCTTTCAGGTATCTCGAGTTTTTCAAACTAATGCCATAACCTGCAACTGCGCCGGTTGACCCATCCTTCATGTAGTGCAATATAGCTGGCGACCACCACCTCGTACACCATAGATCATAGACCCAGGCCACCAACGTCGATACGAAACCCAGGCCACCAAGTCTCCAACATCGATACCAAACACCTACAACCTGACAAACATTTTTGTCACCAAATGAGAATCTCCATCAATTCCGATGTATACAATTCGGTTTTCTTTTAAAATGGTTATATTTTTCTCACCACATGAGAATCTTCATTGTATAAAAATCAGTTTTTTTAAAAAACGGTTTTTAAGCTATTTATTCTGCACTAAATATGCTAACTTTGTATGTTAAATAGTTTTTTTTTTCTATATTTATTTTAAATCTGGAAAGTGATTGTTAGATTTGCAGATCTGAGTGATGGTTTCTATATAATTAGGGCGAGCCATTCAAAAATACATTTTACACAGTAAAAAGTTGTGATTATATGTAAATTTTAGCTTAATTCCAGCGAAAAAAACAGAACTTAGACAACAATTAGACAACATCATTTATTTTGTATCAAACTCTAGTTTTTAAGTTGTTTATTCTTTTATTAAAGTTTGTTTTAATGAATCTTTTGAACATAAAATTGATAACCAAGTCTAAAAAAAACTGATATCCAAACACTTACAATCTCACAAATGGTTTTCATACCACCAGAAAATCTCCATCAATACTAAAGCATAAATTTCAGTTTTTCCTCTGAAAATGTTTTCTGAGCACTCTCTAATTTTATACCAATTTTTTCTTTGGTTATAAAATTAGAAAATCTAGAAGCTCAGATTTTTATTTAATCAAGAAATCTTAAAAGATATTTTGCAAGTGTTTTGTGATGCCTCTAGGATGGAGATTCGTGAACAAAAATATGTTTTGATACAAAACAATGTAGACACTACTTTACTTACAGAGATTTTTCTGTTTTTTTCCCTTCCACATTGAATCCTTGGATTCAGGTTTTAAATATTTGTGCTTTTATTTAAGGCCTAACTGTTATAAGAAGGAGGATTGGAGTTGGCTGGTCCGAAAAATTGATAAAAGAATGGGTATTTGGACATCAAAGTATTTCTATTCCTAAGAAATTAGGAGGTTGGGTTATCAAGCATTTAGATTGGTTTGAAAAAGCTCTTTGTATGAAAAACTTGTGGAGAGGTCTCTTTGGTACATGGATGTGGTCTAATTTGTTGAAAGACAAGTATTTACATAATTCTTATGTGGTTGAATAGTTCAAATTGCCTCAACACTCTTCTAGAAACGCTTCTAACTTTTGGAGAGGGATGTTGTGATCCATCCATTGGATGCTATCTTGGTTAACATGGAAAGTCGGCAATGACATTCAAGTTGTAACGTGAGTTGACTCCTTCATAGGAGGAGAGCACTTCTAAAGACTTTCAAAACCTTTATGTGATTACTTAAACAACATGAGATTTAATTATTTGGGACAAATTAGAAATTTGGCTTCCTCGATCGCTGTACAAAATTATTGGCTCTTTGCTGATGATATTGGCTATCATTTTATAGATGGTTTAAATTTTGTTGGCATCAGACTCTAAGAGGAACCAAATTCTCTTATATGGGGATGGAATGAATCAGAAGGGAAGGTAACTGCAAAATTGGCCTATGAGGCCATATCATCAGTAAATTCTATGATCATGGCTAAATGGTGGTTCCTAAAGCTTTGGAAATGGAATCTTCCAAAGAAATTAAAATGTTTATGTGGCTTTGTTTGGAAGAAAAAATCCTAACGTGGGAAAGTCTGCAAAAAAGAGGATATCAAGGCCCTGGTATATGCAAATTGTGTTTGAAGTAGGGGGATTCTTCAAAAGAATATGGGCCCTAGTTTGTGGTAGATTACATTTATGAGGTACTTGGGAAGGTGGTTCAATTGATCTTTGTATGCAAAATTGGGTGAAGGAAAGGCATTATTTGACTTAATTTCCTATCTTTATAATGTGGGGAGTTTGGATAGCACGTAATTTGGCCCTCTTCGAAGTAAAATATTGCTTGTTTTTATGAATTTCACAAGGATAAAATTCTCGTCTTATGAAAAAGTTGTTTGCTATTCTCTGCCTAATTTATTTGAGAATATGCGTATAGGTATCTTTGATGGTGCAGCTGCTAATGGATTTTGTGGAGTAGGTTTTGTACTAAAATTTTCATAGCATTTTTCAATGCATGCATACATTGGAGGAGGGAAAGGAACAAATACAAAAGTTGAGATTATTTCTCTCTGGGGTTTGCTATGGCTTGGTAGAAAGATCAAATTGGACAATCTTCAAGTATCGGGGAATTCTAAAGTGATTACAAATTGGGCATTAGGAATGGTTAATTTACAGGTGGTAGCTCTTGATCAATGGAAAAAGGAGAATCATGTGTCTCAAGGAAGAATTTGTCTACATTGCCTTCTCCCATATTTACAAGGTTCATAATTCAGTTGTGGACAAATTATCTAAAAAGGTTGTGGGCCTTCACATTTTATATTATCAAATTTGTTAAAATGGGGTGTTGTCTAGCACTGTTGTTATTCCTTTTGACTAACTTTTAGTCTATTTTCCAGATGGTTATTACTTTTCATCAGGGTAGATAGATTTTTTTTGAGGCCGAAAACAATTTATGTCAGT
Source organism: Picea sitchensis (assembly GCA_010110895.2). NCBI lineage: Eukaryota > Viridiplantae > Streptophyta > Pinopsida > Pinales > Pinaceae > Picea > Picea sitchensis. The sequence goes on from SNQJ01S0143076.1 coordinate 58,306, forward strand.
AGATATTTAGTGTCTTTGTATATCTATATGAAGATGCTCTTTTTTATTGGAATTTTTGGAACTTCTCTCCCTTGTATGTTTTGGTAGGAAATTGTTTAAGTTCTAGTTACAGGGACTAAGTCTATATGGGACATATTATCTTTGATTTTAATAATAGCAAGATATTGTTTTTTCATGGGAAAAAAAATATCTTTTAAATGATCTATGTTATGAGTTTTTTTTTTTTGGTTTTAAAATTATTTTCTTAATGTAATTGTTTTGTCTATAGGTAAATTATTCAAATAGAAATGCCTCTGAAAAATAAAAGTCAATCAGCTATGGAATAACTTTATGAATATTCTACAATGTCAAAAATTGTTAACATTAAAGATATTTCAGATCTATCTAATTTGAAGGATGAAACTATTGAACAATTTGTCAATGATTTAGACAAGCAAGGACAAGATAGTGGAACTAGTAGCATGAGGAGAAGGAAGAACTCCTCAAAACTTGAATTTTGAGAAGAGTGGAAGATAAAACATCATTGGGTGTATATTATCAATGTTGTAGATGGAAAGCCTTGTATGATGTGCAAATTTTGTGAGATATACAAGACTCAAGCTCCATGAGGTATTGAAAAAATGGATGTAATACAATTGAATATGATGTTGTGACAACTCATTCAAAATATCCTATTCATTAAACATAAATTTAGAAAAATGTGTATGAAACTGAAAGGTTGGCAAAGCCCATTCTAGAACACATAGTGACTATAAATGAGACCAATACAGAAAGGGTGATAACCACCATGAAGTTGGCATATTTTATTGCATAGAAGGATATTACAATTGCTACTTATTATTGGAATAATGTAATTGCTCCCATTGACCTATCTAGTTTAATTAGTTGAATTATTTTTTGTCTATGCATCCCGAGGTTAACATGATCAAATAGCAGTTAGATCTTGACATTGCAACTAGACAATTATTTGTAGTTAGATCTAGTTGCTTCTAGCAAGATCTTCTTCAATGTATTTAATATCATTTCATGAAGTAATGAAAGGTGTGTGGAAGAAATAAAGGACTCAATAGTTTAGAATTATTTGGTTGTAACAATAGCCAGAGTGTTCTTGTGTTTAATCTTATATTTTGTAGATAATTGTTTTATGTGACTATTTCCCCTGCCTCCTTTTTTTAGTTTGGTATTAGAGCAAGGTTGGATCCATCCTTCCCCAATCAAGTGAAGGGCTCTTGCATGAGTCAATGTTGAGAGGAGTGTATAGCAAGGTACCAATAGAAAATAAAAAACAAACCCCAAGGTTAGGGATTGAGTGGTGATAAGTGCTATTATTTATTTATTTCTTTGTTTTATTGCTTGTCCAAGTTTCTAGATAAGAATTCATCCATAGGTAAGCCTATTAGTTGAAAGAAGAGGTGTGGAAGAATTTAGACATAGAAAATCAATTTTTGAGAAAGTCAATTCATAGAACAACATTGTCTTAGAGGAAGAGGGATTATAATTCTCGTGGTGTTGTTTCAATCAATACTTGTTCAACTCTTAAGGGAGTCAAAGATGTCCCCAACAAGTCATTCATTGTAGATAGTGATAAGGAGAATGAGGAGAGGATCAATTCCATATGTCGCTCCATCATACAACATTCCAGGCTAGTTCCAAAGAAGGAGATCATTTGATTCGTTGTAAAATTGTTGCAATCAAGTTTTCCCTTTTGGGGTTTGTGATAGAACCCCTAAAATCAATTGACAATTGCATTTTTGGGGATAAAATTATAACAAATGTGTGAGATCTCCAACTGGGGTATTATGGATTCTAGTAGCAAAGACTTTTAGATTTACAAATCCTTTGGTCTAAGCAATAAGAAATGTTTAAATTCTGTAAATTTAAATTTGGTGATCAAGGTTGATAGAGTTGCATAAAAAAAAGGGAACAACATCTACAAGTAGTCTAGGATAGCCTCAGGGACCCATTTTGACAGGTAAAAATTATGAAGTTTGGTCAATCAAGATGAAAACATTGCTTCATTCTGAGGATTGTTGGGTTGTAGTTGTAAATGGGTTCATAGAACTAGATCTAGCAACCACCCAAACTATGAAAAATTATCAAAGAGTTCAATTAATTGAAAATAGAAAGAAGGATTCAAAGGCACTATGTATTATTAGGCAAGGATTAGAAGACCCAAATTTTCCAAAATTTGTAGCAGCAAATTATGTCAAACAAGCATGGGACACTTTAGATATTTCCTATGAAGGCACAAACAAAGTAAAAGCAACAAAGTTGCAAACTCTTAGGAGAAGTTTTAAGAATTTGAAGATGAAGGATTCTAATTCTATTGACCAATTTATGACTCAGATGATGAAGGTAGTAAATCAGTTAAGAACACATGGTGATGATATAATAGACTATAAATTTGTTGAGAAGGTTTTGAGGATCTTGCCAATAAAATTTGATGTTGTAGTTATTTCCATTGAAGAATCAAAGAATCTAGCACAACTTTGTAACATACTTGTTTTCCCCAGTTTATAATTATAAGTATTATTGTAGAAAAACAATAGACATAATCTATATGTGAGCAAGGAAAGAGTTATTTTGAGCTATTTTTAGAATTTTGAGCTATAGTCTATAGAATTTTGAGCTATTTTTAAAAGGTTGTCTTTCACAGGTTATGACGTCATGAGAGGACTGGGAAAGAGGGAGTCCATCACTAGTTTAAATGAATCTTCCATAAAATACCTTATCTAACTAAAATGGTGTAGACATGAACTGTCCCCAACCCTGGAAACTGATTATCATTCAAGATAGTAGCTAGAAAAAATATTTTAGAAGTAAAGAAAGGATGGTCAACTTACCTTTAGGAAACTTTTGGCCCAATCCACGAAGTCCCGTGGAGGAAGACCATAAAAAGAGAGCACATGGATAGGAACGAAGAGATATACATGAATGGGATAGGACAGAACAGGGGGGAGACAAGAAAGCAGAGTAGAGAAGAGAAGTTGCAGAAAACTCCCTGGAAATATTATAGAAATCCTCTTGTGGCATTGTACCCTAGCTTGAGGGTGGATGGTTGTAGTAGAGGACATCATAACCTCACCTACGATTGGGTGGAGAGAATTTCACCTTACCTCGAATTCAGTAGATAAGTAACATGTATGTTTCTATTTATTGATTTAATTAAGTGGATGGGTAGTGTGACACCTTTGAATATGATTATTCAGTCTGCAAGCTTAAAAATGTATTCTGGAAATGTCTTGTAATTGCATAACATATGTATCTGCATAGAAGTCTTATGTTCTTGGTTCCAAGCAACCTCTGTCTTTTGTAAATTAGCTAGAAATGTATATATATATTTTTTAAATCTTTCCTCAATGATAAATGTAAAAGAATGAGAGCTTGCATAGTTGTTGTCCATATGCAAAATTTAAGCCTATGTTCAAATCTAAGAGGAAATATGCCTCTTCTTACTCCATGCATTGTTGTATCCCCTCTCATGCCAGTATATATGTGTGTGTGTGTGTGTGTACCCTTGTTTATCGTTGTTTTGGATGCTTGAAATCAACAAGTTTCTTCGGGAATGGGTGAAGAATGGAGACCATGTGAAAAAGAATAGAGTTCCTTGGATGAGCACGAGGTCCTTTGAACTTGGTAAATATCATAAGGAACTTGGTGAAGGGCCTTATGAAAGCGGCTAAGTCCCAAAGAAGATCGTTAAACTAAGAGGATAAACCCTAACCCACCTTGGAGAATTTGTCACCATTGATATCGTATGAGGACTAAATATGGGACCTTTATCGAGATGAAGTTAATATTTGACCTCACTCATTGATCTGGCGAAGCGGAGAAATCCTAACCCTCCAACGGCGTTGAAGGTGAAGCCTGTTGAGTACACCCGAAAGTCAACGAGGTTCGTTGATCTATCATAGGAGGTCCGTGGACAATCCTAAACTGTTAGATTATCGGTGAATGATGCAATCAGAGCTCTCTAGTTGGAATGACCCTGGAAGCCGTGGGGGGAGGTAGTCTGAGAAAGGAAATAAAATGGACAATCTATGTCTTCCATTGGGTCGAGGCCGTGATGAATCTATGTCATAGATCATAGTGGGTCTCATTTGAATGAGACAAAGTGAATAGGTGATGTCATCATGACATACCCTGCTAACTAGGATTGCCAATGTGTTCAGAGAGGTTACGTTTCAACCAGTGAATGGACGAAGGAAAAAAAGGGGGATCCCCAATCGTACCTTGGGATAGACATTGTTAAACCAGAATTGTTAGATCCATGATATCATGCGATCTCAACCGTCCATTGGAGGAGGCTAATCAGAATGGTCATAGAACTTGAGAAGGTTTGAACTCAATGAGACTGCTAAGAGAATTAATATGGATCATTGGTCGGGGGAGGGAGGGGGCGTCGATGTGTAATCACCATCAATTTTCCACAACATTACCATTTTCCCAGAGAGTTTATAGTGGGAGGTAATGTCAGATCCACACGGGGATCCATGCATCCAACAAGGGTGACACCACATGTCATAATCCTTGGCTCAATCGAGGCTATGAATGTGATATAAAACAAGTAAAACATATCTCGTCAACTTGGAAATGGATGTGGTTGGGATAATAGGTGTCATATGGAGAAAAATCGAGACCAAGGAATGGACACAGAGGTGGCCTAGAGGACCAACAAACTGACGCTAAATCCTGACCCTTAGATGTCAGGGAAGAGATCTAGATCGTCCATCACATGATGCTTTTCAGAGTTCCCTCTGCGAAAACACTCTTATAGAGGATTTATGAGGTTTCATAATGGTCATTGATCCATTGTAGTAGAAGGAACCCTGATAATGAATCCTAGTCATTCATCGCAAGGGGTTATTCATAGTGGATCACAGGGATACACCCTGAGGACAGACTTCAAGGAGAAGATATAAGCATTGGTGCGTCAAGTAGGGAATCCAAGTAGGATATCTAACCATTGATCATTCAATGGAGGGGGAGTTTCGAAGGGAAATCATGGCCACCCATCGCAATAAACCTCTGTATTGGGTCAATGTGTTACCCTCCAGGGGAGAGGCTCTGAAATGAAATGTTGGTTGTTGATTGGGCAGGAACGGAAACATTTCAAGACCTTATTCTGACCATTCATCACAAGGCCCATTTAGGGGTGGAATATGGACATGAACTCTGGAAGGGATGCTCTGAGACATGACTCCGACCATTGATCTACCAAAGTACAAAGGACCCCGTAGAAGATCTGGACCGTCCATCCTTAGATGGAAACTCATGCAGTTAATGGGAAATGTACTATGTGTCACGCGAAAAGGAGGCTACATGTCGCAGGGATATGATACAGCCAAGAAAATATCGATCCAACCCTAACTTTCCATTGCCAATTTCAGGTACCAACCGATCTTTCGGAAGAAATGACCAACGGACTTCTCCATCAGAGTGCGTTTGGTAAATGTCATAGAAACACCCTGAGCAAAGAACCCTGAAATCGAAGGACTATGATAGAAAAAATTTGATAGAGAACGGGAAGGGATATGATGAGGCCAATGCCACATCTGCACCACAACGTGGATGACACGTGGTGGTGAAGTGGCCTGAACTTTGAGAGGCTATAATTTTTTATCTAAATCTCCATTTTGAGTGATATTACAGTCATCGGAAATCCCTTGTCAAGAAAAGGACGATGAAGCCATCAAAAGAGGGTTTGATATTGGTTAAGGAGAATGAAATTTTAATACCCCATTCCCTCAAAATCTACATATGGGGTTGGGTGTGTTACATATTGGTATCATAGCAAGAAACTACACTTGACCTTCTTGGGCTCACTAAAAGAGTCAAATGAAATTTATTAGAGAGTTATAATGGGGGAGGGCATGCTAAGATACCCTATCCATAAGGGCCTATTGGTTCCTAACTATGTGACCGAACGCTTAAACCTAGAAACACTCTACCCTTGTTACCAAGTGGTATTCTCTCATGGAAAATTGAGAGATATGCAGGTGATAATAAAATCTACCTCGAGAGTGCCACCTTGGAATTATCAACCACAACGTTTCTATAGTGAATGTTTCAAAACCACCAGTGGAGAATAAGTCTCTTATTAACTCGTGTGTAACTTCGGTGGACACTTGGGATCTAGAATGTTGATCTTTAGTGTAAACCTTGACTACATTTAGGGTATATATCGATAAGGATTGTTGACCTGACCGTGATCAACGAGCATGTTTTTTCCTTACCCACTGGGGATTTAACCACAAATACTATGAACAACGATCGATCTTGATCGATTTATCAATCTAACGGTCCTCGAGTCTCGAATTTACCCGATATATGGAATTCAATGGATGTTGATGTGTAGACAATAATGCCTAAGATATCCATACTGATAATTTTCTCCGATGAAACGAGAATGGCAGAAACCCCTCCAAGCATGGCTGAGACTGTCAGAAGTCTCAGATCGAGTTGCAAGGCTCTAAGGATGACAATGACTAGCTAATGAAGGAGTGGGAAAAAGAGGATGAAATAAATGTAGTCCTATTGCAAATCTTGTCATACATGGAAAGGTAGTTGCAACATGGGCCAGCATCCAACAACATGGAAAAACACTACCCTCAGAAAACTCAGAGTCTACCTGAGATGCAGAGGCACAGACTTGAAAGCAACAATGGAAGAAGAAACCCTCACAATAAGGCTCATCATGGAGCCAAAAAGAATACTAAAACTAGAGACTCATCTGAGGATTCCTCTAGTGAAGGAGTAGAAAGCTCCAAGGAATTGTCCAACAGTGAGACCAGTTCCCATTCCTAGAAGAGAGGGAAGAAGAGGAAGCACTCCAAGGGTGGTGACAGTAAATAATTTAAGAAATCCAAGCTACCTACTGTTGATGGAGAAATCAAAAAGGGTGAAGAGGTAGAAGCCTAGATACTTGGCCTGAAGAGGTATTTTATAGTTCATAACTACTCTGAGAACTCGAAATCCCGAACATCTATATTCAATTTGAATGGAAAGGCCCATGTTGGTTTAATGAACTATTCTTTCCTACTGCTCGCGTTGTTGACCCAGGTTTCATATCTTTCAGGGTACCAACAAAGCCTAAAACTATAGGCCCTTCTAGTAAACAAGAAGGAAACACAGTACACAGAATGCACTACGTAGCCTCACCCGAGATAGCTTTAAATGGGTGGTTGTAAGACTTAGGTTTTTAGAGCCTAGGATTGAGCAAGAGAGATGGAATATGTATTCTGAGCCATTTATTCTAACTTGTGTTACAAACTACTGTTATTCTCTTTTATATTTTAACTTCCATGGCATCTTTTCTTGATATCTCAACAACAATTAAACAACTAATATAATAACTCATTCATTCATTAAACGCAGCGTATAACTACTAAAAGTATGAAAAATATATACATGCATTCATCACATTACACATGTATTACCATGGTTCACCCCCTTCTGGGCTACACCCACAAAGATTTGGCTCTTGGCTCTCTTATTATGGTAGTTCTGCAATTTTCATGCCGCACACTTACAACTCTCCTCAGATGGGTAAGATCTATATCAGGCGAACTAGATCACACTAGGATCCTCGGCCTGTGATCTAATCCTCAAGATCTACCTTCTCTCTTCCACTCTAGTTCAATCACTTTACAAAAATATAGTTCACCTCATCAAAAACATTACATAAAAACCGAGCCCTCCTACGATACCTGCTCTTATATATATATATATATATCGGGCTCTTCATCCATTTACACAAAACCTTACAAAAACCCTAACCCTGCTATCATTAGGTCTTCCTTCTCTACATGCGTGAATTTATTCCTTCCATATTTCGCCTCCTTCTTGCATGCACGCGTGCTGTGCTTCTTACCAGTTGTCTCTTTCCTCTTACACACTTTCTTTCCTACAATTTCTCTTCCAGCTATCATTATTCTTTGTGCACGCTTTATTTCCCACTTTGGCCTGCTGCCAACAGGCCCCCAACACTAACATGTGACTCATCCCAAGTCACCTAATCTTTCTGAGCTACCTCGATCTCCTTGGTGATCATTTAGAACTTTTCCCTCAGCTCTGTTTCTTTTATCAATGCTTGCACGGTCTTCTCCTTAATGGTATCCACTACTTGAACTGCCACTTCATCACTATTGTGCTACTTATATGTTTAGTATAATGCACTCATTAATTATCAATCCAATATTTGTAATCAACAGAGTTACAAGACACCAGTGAGAAAGGTAATTTCTAATGTCATGAGTATAGAATTAAACTAGATTATGCATGCTGGAAAAAAATCAAAATAGTAAACTACAATGCACTTTGGTTGTCTTTCACAGAGAGGCTATCCATTCCATTATGGCACATGCAAGTATGAGATGGAATTGGTTCGACAGATCAACTCTGCTATCTGACCCAGAAAACTAACTATGCAATCCACACTTCTAAAAGGAAATCACACATCAATCATCAAAGCATAGCATGGGTAGTTCAATAGTCAATTTGTTGGTTCTGTTGTGGTTCACAATGAACTTCACTAGTTCTTATCCAAATAATTTTGACTATTGCTGCCAACATCTATGATCACTCAAGGAAATCAAATTCATGAGAACAAAAGCATATGCAAAACAGGGCAAGTAAAGATCTCTAAGCAATGATATAATAGAAATCCTAATCTAAGTTGTACTGCTATCATCTAACAGAGTTAAATCTTTAGCTAATTTAATGTTTATACTACTGAAAAACAAATGCTAATGCTAATCTACGAAGAGGCTGACCTTTGTTGGGTGGTGGGCCCTTGCCGCTTCAACAGGTCAGTTGCTGAAGTCTACAGGAAGCTTGCTTTTGACACACACATTACTCTTACTCACATTTCAAAAAATAAAATCATACTTTCGTTAACAACTCAACTCATACTGAATCATAGATAATCAAAATATGGAGATAAATGACATTCTATTAATCTTCACTATGAATATGTTTTGTACTATCATACGCTGCTTTACATATTGGTGATATGCTAACTCTCCTACTACTTCATCCATCCTTGCCATGGCTATTTAATAGTATGAATTGTGAAACACAAGAAGGAAAAGTGATTTGCAAATCAATCATTTGTTGAATTCAATCATTCGGTTACATATTTAGCTTCATCGTCATGACACGAAGTGCATGAGGATGAGGCAATCAACAAACTATTCTTATCATAACTTTGCTAAAGAAAATAGACGTCCAACGATTGGCTTAGGCGAGATCTGGAACTTAACTTAGTGCATTAGGCTCTTTCCATATTAGTACCAGATCGTAACAGGTAGATGGTACCGGATCATGACAGTGCGCAAAAGGTGGTACCGAATCATGACAATGCATGGCCGTTGGTACCGGATCATAACAGTATGTGGCTATTGGTACCGGATCACAAGTAAGATTTAGTACCGATTGCGTTTGGTATCGGATTCGGACAGCAGGAGTCTTGGTGCGCAAGTACCGGATAGCTGAGCTAGTATAGGAACGTTGGATATCTAGAGGTCAAATATTTATATATGACAAATTAAAGAATGCATGAAATATTTAATTCCCTAACTCAATAAACCACAAAATGCATGAATTAACCATACTTTACCTTATGACCTTATTACTGGAAATTGGTAGCGTTCTTGTCATTCACTCAAGCTTTAGGTAGGCCAAGAAGGTATAGGTGAAGAGTATAATAGGGTAATGGGGATGTCAATTTTGGGTCTTAATAGTCACTCAGTAATCCTGCACATTCTACCTGAGTCTGTGTCATCTATGTTCTAGCTGCTTCTGCCTGTGCGAGTACTTTTGCTACCCATTCCTGTAATGGTTCTGTTTGAACCCGACGCTCCTGTTTCTTTGTTTGCACAGTGATAAGTTCTGTCTGCATATTTTTCAGCTCTCACGTCCCCTTTACACATTCTGGTATTGGTATGGTCTTTTTCCTTTGTTTGAGTTCTTGGATCATTGCATTGATCCTTTCTTCTTCCTTGTCCCAGTGTTGAACCTGTGGATCCTCCTCCAATCTTGTCCAAAGTTGTGCTTCTTTATCGAGCAAGTAAGCTTCCATGCTAACCTGTTACTCCATCTCCTGTATTTGCATTGTTGCTTCCTGCCTCCTTTTCTCCTTTACTGTTGGTGAATTTGTTGGTGTGAGCTATTCTCGGAGATCCTCGATCTCCTTCTGGTATCGAGAAATTGCCTATGCAATCTGGTCGATCTTTTCTGTGGCTGGGAGTTTGTTTCCATGTGAAGTGCTTGGACGTTTTCCAAAAGTTTCTCCCACTCTGCGTTCCAATTCGTTCCTGCATTCTCTCTCCTCCTGAGTTTCGGATTTGGCCTACTCACAATCTTTTTCAAGCGCTTCCCGCTTCTTTGTTTCTTTCTGTATATCGACTAAGTTTTTATGTGCTCGAGACTGCATCTCGTGGTCGACGCTGACTTGCAAATTTTACAGTGCCCTTGATGGCATCCGTGTCAAGACCAATTGGATGTGGTCCAAATCCTTCAGTGGTGTTTGTCCCATGATTTCGTCCATTCGTAGCATGCTCAGTTTTATGTAGACCATTACATGTGTTTATGGCATTAGGAGGGATGGGTCTCGTTCTTCTACTTCCACTCTTTTGTTGGTTTGTGTTGTTGATGTCTCTATGCCTCTACTGCTACTTGCTCTCTGGGCCTCCCGGAGTGTCCTGAGGAGCTGTCCCATTTCTGCAAGCTCTTTTTGCAGTTTGTCCCTGTGATGTGCTGCATGATCGAAGTCTTCTGCTAGACAATCCTGGACCATTCTGGTGATCATTTCTCCATCGTTCTTCATGATCATATATTCCAGTGATGCTCGTTGCACCTTCGATTTCTTGCGCATGCCTGTTGCCTATACAGTTGGTCTCTAAGTTCCCCCTGGTTCTTGTGTGATGGGATTTGGGGCAGTCTCCTGTGCTCCCTCAGCTTGCTTCATATGTTCATTGGTATCTTTATACCCCTTGTGGGTTCCTATCTTCTTTAACCCTTCGTTTGCCTGAATCGGATTTTTTTGGCCGGTCCTTAGTTTCTTGGGCATTAGGATTTGTGGAGGTTGTGTTTCCGCCTACGCTACTTGCCCTTCTGCTGGTCCTTCTGGTACTTCTCGAGGAATGGATGGGATCCTCCATGCGTCAAGCCATTCGCTGAAGACCATGTGTATATCACCTTCTGTGATGCAGTAGCACATCGGTATCCACTGTTTATCTGGATCCTGCCTTGGTTGTATCCACATGGCTTGACGTGTAGCCTAGAAGTTAGCGATGTCCCCATATCGCGCGACACCTCTGGTGTTATTCTCCATGATCAACTGATAGCTTCCTGTATGTCCCATAGGTATGCTTCAAAGATGATTCCATTTTCCCTCTTATACTTGGCCTATGGCCCAGATCTCAGTAATAGATATTTCGCTCCCGCTGGCTGTGGTCTAGTACAAAAACCTACATGTTCTAGTTCCCGCCATCCCATGAAGACTATGAGGGTGAGTAGCCATAAGTAATGGAATTATGTACCGAGGTCCTATGCATCCTTGCAGTCCACTTGGAACAAGTTTAACAGATAATGCTCCCAACTCATGAAGGTGCCTTCTGTGCACTGAGCTGCAACTGCGATGACTCTCGCTGGTACTTTGTCTTTGCAGCATTTTCTTAACAGTTTGCAGGCTAAGATATTTGCGCCCAGTTGTGTCGCTGCATTGTTGATCCGCTTGATTATAATGCCTCTTGTCCCCCTGGTGGTACCATGTTTCTTATTCATTTCCTCTGCTAACACTTTCTCCTTGGATTTATCATCCAGAATCAACGCGGGATCCATACCCCGGGTGGGTAGTCTTGTTATCAGCGCGATAATCTCAACAGTTATGGGGATGGGTTTGTCCAGCCATATATCCCCTCCATGTGTGACTACTGACAACTTCTTAACACATGTTGTCGCGTACTAGCCTCTGCCAAAATGTGGGAGTTTTAGCAACCCTAAAATGCTTGTTCTGTCTCGTCCAACTGCCCACTGATATGGCTGGCGGATTGTTTCCCCAAGTTGGTTGACCATTATGTTTTTCATAAAAAACCTCGGCTCAAGTTCCAGGTACTTGGTTTCTTCTTATATGTCATGGTCAGAATACTTGAGCTTCTCAACGTGACCCAGTAGCTACGGATCTACCTGTACTCTCTCTAGTATGCATGGTAGCACAATTTCTACTGTCAGTTTCTTGCGAGGTGAGCTCGGTATCATAACTCTGTCTTTTTTCTATGGTGGTTGGTACGAAATTCTAGCAACTCCTAGTTGCTACCTTGTAAGCTATTATGGCCAAGTCGAGGTAGTTCCTGTGGTCTCTTCTGTTGGTTGACCTAGGCTGGGTACCTGCAACTTGTCTAGTTTCCCCTCTGATCCTTGATTCTGTGTCGTTCCATTAACTTCCACAGCTAGTTTAGTGCTTTCTTCTTGCACTTCCTGTCAGGTTTCCACTTCCTCGTTCTCAAGTTCCTGCGTCGTTGTTGGCATGTCCTCTTTCATGTCCTCTGCTTGTGGTTCTTTAATCTCTTCCAGTATCGTTTTAGAGTTCACCAGTGTTATCTTTGGGGATGGGATCTCATCGATATTGATGATCTCCGGGTGTTGCTTCTTGTTCTATTCCAGCGGTCCTCATGACCTAGCTTGAACCTGGTCGGTCTGGCTGCCTGGCCTAGTTCGACGGACTTTGGTGGTGCCATAGTGGTGAGTGTCGAACGTTTGCTGAGTTTGAAGGATTGTGGTGAGCTTTGTGGTCTTGCTTTGTTTGTTCAGCCTGTTGTTGCTCTCTCTCTGTTCTCCTTTCGTGAATAGACTAGTTGCATCTGTGCTCGCGTGTTGTATGGGCTTGTCACGAAGCTTATTGAGGGCGCTTCCTCCACGATGAAATTAATGCAACATAACTATGGGTTCAATGCATCTGCGACAGTTTCATACTTTCCATTACATTTACTTTGTCATTTCCAGTTGGCGTGTTTAATGTGATGTTCCATCAGTCCTTGTCGTGCCTTGATTCCACTTACTGCTATCCTATCATCCTGATTTTTCTGACTTTCTGTTTCCTGCTCATTTTTCTTTAGCATGTAACTGTTGTTCTTGCCTTTGCTGCATTTGTGTTTTGAGCGTCCTGTGGCTTTTTTTTTTTATTGCGCGGTGGGTGGTTGACTGTTCTTGTATAGATTCAGTCGGCTCTCGTTGATCATTCATATGAGGTCTTCGCCTGCTAAATATCTTAGATGTACAACTCCACCGTCTATTACATATTTTACCTCGTATGGTCCTAACCAATGAATTCTCAACTTTCTTGGGTGTTGGAACAATTTGTTGTCATAGAACAATATTAGATCTCTTTACGTGAAGGTCTTCTTCTTGATGTGTCGATCATTCCATGCTTTGTCTCTGGGATTATGCACTTGTTGATGGAATCCTTCCAGGATTTAGTCTTCCTCCATTACTAACAGTTGGTTCAGTCTTTCCTGTATTGCATCACATTCTTTCATTTGTGTGATAGTTGCTACGCATAAGCTGGGTACTAAAAATTCTAATGGCACTATTGCTTCTTGGTCATAGACTAGTTTGAATGGTGTGTGTGATCCAGGTGGATATCGGGTGCCACCCACCTTTTCCAAATGGCTCAAAACAGTTTTTTGGCGATTTTGGCAATTTACTATTTTTAGCAGGTTTTCACTTCTGGGGCCATTTTGAGGGCCTAAATGAAGTTTTTTCTAGATCAAGGTTCTCAATGATAGCCAAAGGCATATTGAGCCCCCAAAATTAATCTCCTCGACGATACCTTTCCAACGAGCTATCACACGCCTAAAAGGGAGATCGTATGCAAAAGTTACGACCCCGGGAAGTTGATGCACCAACTTACCCAAACGGGGCCCAC
>SNQJ01S0143077.1:0-24528 GCA_010110895.2 Picea sitchensis
CAATATCCAACACTTTATTCTTAGCAAGGATGAGGTCAATCCTTGTCTTCCATGCTCTGAAGTTAGAGGCTCCATCTAGCTTGTTCTTAGACTTCATAGAGTTCGTCATGGCTTGCTTGACTTGGTCAAACCCTAGATTTGACTGGAAATCCAAACTTCACGTCTTGGCCTTATGAGAGTACCAGGAGATGCACTGGGCTAGGGTGCACTGATCTATCCGGAGATTAGGTCAATCTCATCACTTAAGGTTCCTCGATAAGAGGTTTAGGGTTTCTGCAACTGCTTTTGCTGATAACCCTAGCTGCAGTGCTTTTGGAAGCTGCTCCTGCTAGTACCCCTAGCGGCAGTTGCTCAACGAGTTCAATATCTAGCGGTTATGTTTCCTTCCAACATTTTAGGCTAACTGAAGGGGTGTGGGCCCATAACCTATTAGAATATAGAACATGGTGTGCTCTTTTTACCATTGACGATACCCTCGTCACCCAACCACAGGACGAAGCCTCCCTCTGAGCACCTTAACCTTGACTGAGAATTCTTTCGGAAGAAAAACCTAGGCTAGATATCCAAACAAAGAGCAGTGCATCTCTCCCCAAGGATAGTGCAACACAAAATACTGATCAGATAGTCTCAAACCCTAGCCAAGAGATATCTAAGCCAATACTGAAACTAGTTGTTGTTGCAGCTGCAACTGCAACCCTCCTCCAAACCTGCGCACCAGACTGCAACTGCAGTGCACACCAACTGGGAAACTAAAATTCTGAGAGATGCTGCAAATGAGAACTGACGCCCTATATTTATAGTAATCCTGCCAGTTTGTTGGGGCCAAATTCTCCTTCTAGGTATGTGTCTGTTAAGTATATTATTATTAATTCTGGTCGACTTCTTCTCTTGGAGGCTAATAGCCTAATATAAATTATCTTCTTGAGCCGACAAGGCTTCTAGGGTATTTAGCCAATTCATTAGGGTTTCTGTTGCTTCCCGGAGTCTTCTATTCTCATCAGGTTCACACGTGGGGGTAAATACCTCCCGCAGCTACCATAATATTAACAGGTTGAACATATTCTTCCACATCTTGCCTCATATGTTCCCAATAGTAACCTCATTCTAACAATGTCAATGTTCTTCACAGTCCTAGGTGGCCAGCCAAGGAAATTCATGGCACTCCCTTAGGAGCTCCTTTCGAAGGTTAAATGAATTACACATATAGATGCATTCACCAAAATACAAGAACCCATTGTCCATCGAAAACTTTCATGTTTTTCCTTCCTTCACCTACTTCATGATGTTCAAAGTTGTGGGATCCTTATGCAATACCTATATAGTCTTCTCTTGCAAATATATCAAGACTTGCATTTGACTTCCCATGGGAACCGACAACTCATCCTCCTCCAAGGATGCAAGCTGTGATTTCCCACTTAAGGTGTCTGCAGTTTGTTCAAATTGCTCGATCGATACTCAATAGTTATGTCAAATTCCACCAAGAGATCTTTCCATTGTTCCTACTTGGGTAACAACTTTTGTTGAGTGGAAAAATATATCATCTCTACATTGTATGTCTTCACAATGAACAACTTTCCCAAAACGTAGTCCCTCCATGCTTGTAGGAAATGCACAACTGTGGTCCTCTCTTTCTCGTGAATAGGGTACCTTTGTTTGTGATCTTGTATCTTTTTTCTCTCATAGGCCAATGGATGACCTTCCTGTGACAAATTACCTCCTATGGTGAAGTTTGAGGCATCCATCTACAAATCTAATGACTACTCAAAGTCTGGTAGGTTCAATAGTAGTGTCGAGATAAGTATGTTCTTCAACTCGTAGAATGTTGCTCGACACTTATTTTTCCAACTCCAAAACTTGTTCTTTTTCAACAAGTCACTCAATGGTGTTGAATCTTAGAGTAACGCTCCACAAATCTGTAGTAATAGTTAGACAAATACAAGAAACTTCTTACCTTATGGATTGTCCTGGGTTCCTCCCAATCCTCAATTGCCTTTATCTTCGCAGGATCTATGTGAATGCATCCATGTTCATCCAATGGCCCAATAATGGAATATCGCTTTTCCCAAAGACACACTTGAACTTCTTCAAGTACAATTGGTTTTTCCTCTATGCCTCAAAGACTTCTGCCAAGTGTTTTTTGTGGTCTTCCATGTTTGCACTAAAAGCCACAATGTCATCTAGATAGAAAACCACCAAATTGTCCAAGAATGGTTTGGATTCTGAGCACTTTGTTCATCAAAGGGAAAAAGGTGGTTGGGGCATTGCATAAGCCAAAAGCAATAACAAGGATCTCAAAATTGTCATACCTTGTTACCATGGTTGTATTTGCCTCATCTCCATATGCAATCCTCACTTGGTGGTATCCCTGCCTCATGTCCAGTTTTGAGAAGATCTTGGCCTTAGTCAACTTTTCAAAGCCATTCTCAGGCAAAGGTAGGGAGTTTCGATTCTTGATGGTTTTCTTGTTCAAATAACAGTAGTCCATGAACATCTACAACTTTCGAGTGTCCTATTTTTTAAAGAGAACAGGTGCACCATACGGTGACCTGAAAGGTCGAATGAACCCAACATCAACCAACTTTGTCAACGACCATCTCAACTCTTCCAAGCCCTGAAAGTAGATATGCAACTCTAGTTGGAAGTTGCATCCTCGGTTCTAGCTCAATACAATGGTCAACGATGCACCAAGATGGGAGCACCTTTGGTAATGATTCAAGCATATGATTTGTGAACTCGTCTATCACATTGGAAAGTGATGGAAGAACATGTGTTCTCACTCCACCCTCATTCACTTCCCAATTATTGGTGCAAAAAGTTGTGATTATGGGCGCTTGGTCGCGCTCTTTATGCTCAATGTGAAGACAATTTGCACCCTTCCATCTGACTTCCTTCCTATTATGTGCAAAACACAAGGCTTTTGTAATTTCCCTTTCCAAATGATCACTCCAAGAGATAGAAGTAATATCCTAAGTGATTCCCGTAGGCTATAGTCGGTGGAAGAAAAGGGAATTAATTAATTATTTGATGTCATCGGGGAGAAAAATATTATTTTTAAAAAGTGACATTGAGTAATTAAGTGAAAAGGTGTTTTAAGTGATTTTGAACTATAAATTCACTTTACTTTATTAAAAGGGTAAAAGGGTCAGCAAAAAAAGGTGAACGAGGAAATAAAAGAGGAATGGGCGCACCCTCTCTCATTATGCATTGTTACTTTCTAAAATCCAATTGGAGAGAGCTCTTGTAGCTTTGGATTTTGGGATGAAAAACCCTAGAGAAGAAGATTGGGTTCAGTGGTGAAACTATCCACCCTACTTGATCGTAGAGGAGAGATCATATATATCTTTCATTTTGGACAAGTTTCTCATCTTGGTGGAAAAGTTTCCTCACTTTGTGACTAAGATCTACCTGTATGAGGGTCGAGTTCTTATTACTAGGTCGTTTCTCTTCTTTGGGGCCAAGTATTCTCCTTGTTGGTCGAGTTGGAAATTAGAAGGGAAAGCTTACTTAAGTGGGGCTGAGTTTTTATGTGTTGGGAAAAGTACTATAGCCTAGGGGTTGAATTTCTGGCTGTTGGTCGAGTTCATTGTTAAGGGGACCAAACTTCTTGGTGTTGGTCATGTCTTCCTTGAGGAGGGGTGAATTCCTTGTGACAACAAACCTGTCGGAGACCGTTATGGTTATTAGAGGGGCCGTAATCACTTGGGAAATTCGATTTGATCAAAATTTGGGTCGTATTTCCCTTGAGGAAAGTGGTAGACTTTATTGGTAGCAGATTTGTGGAGGGCTCTACAGCCGTTGTCTCAGATCATCCTTTGATTTTTTTCACTAGCAAACAGTACAATGAGTGTGAGTGTATTTCCAACTCAAATTTGTGAGTGCAATTTCTTTGTAATATTCAGTTTGATCTCATAATAAAATTGGCCTTGTTATCCCACAATCTGTACTTGCCCAAAGCCTAAGGCAAGTGGGAAGAGATTGACGTAACATGGGGGTAATCCTGTCACTGTCACCTCATGGGGTAGTTCTATTTAGGATGAATAAAGAAACCCACTCCATGGGATATTTCCCGAGGGTTTGAGAAAGGCAAAAGGACAAGGTAAACTACCCCTCTCTCTCTAGGTCACTCAAATCAGGTTTATGTCTTGAATGGTGAAGAAAGAGATTAAAAGAATGCACCTGTCATTTACCAAGACAACAACAAACGTTATGGCAGTTTATAAACAACAATTGATATTAGTACTTCATCAAGACATCAAATGCATAAAGTAAATGTTGGCAACAACAAATGGTAAGTAGATAACAACAATAAGTGAATGGTAGCAATTGCAATGTATCTTAGAAAATGCACTTGTATAGGCAATATAACAAGGTATTTGAAGCTTCAATGATATCACTTCATCATATGCAAGTTCTAGAGATGTATCAACCAAAAAATAAACTTTAACAAGCTACCTAGTCTAGAGATGTATCAACCAAAAAATAAACTTTAACAAGCTACCTAGGATGATTATAACAACACTTATAACAACATCAAGATAAAGTTGTGACAACAACAATATACCTTTCATAAAATGCACTTTGTAGAGGCAATTAAATGCATACTATAGCTTCAATCAGCATTACTTTGCCCAATGCAAAATTATGGGTTGATTTAGCTAGCTAGTAAGTTTAGACATCCTTCTAGACAATGGATGTAAATAAATGATTAAGGATAAAGAGTGTTGCAATTAGGTTCTAGACTAGGTTAGGGTTAGTAGTGGTTAGTAAAATCTTGAGAGAAAAGTGTTTTGAGATTTGTTCTGATCTCATTCATCCACAAGAGCATAGAAATTAGTGGCTTTAGAGGGTTAAGGAGTCAATAACAACAACAATATTACTTGGGAAATATAGTAATCATAATACTTGTCCAAGGAAAAAGGTAGATGGAATAGGTGTTGACACTTCAAGGCCCCTAGCATCTAAGTCTTAAGAGAGGTTTTTCTAGATAATAGGCACCCCTGTGGACCCAGTGCACCTTCCTTCTTTAGGATTTGAAAGATAATTACTAATTGGGGTGAAGTTACTAGAGAGATAGCAATTTAGGTCTCTAGTAATCACTTCCAAAATAATGTATACTTGGAAATTCAAGACAGTATAAAAGGTTATAAGGAGAAAGAAGCACGCATGTTTCTCCCCTAGGGTTTAAATGCTAAATTTCTCATAATCTAACATGAATCAAGAAAAAATTTACTACAAACTTCATTATACATGAATAACAAAATGCATATTTTACTTACTTCACCAAGAATAATCAATTCAAACCCTACTTGAAGACCATCTCCACCATGAAAATGCCAAGACACACCACCGCCATAAAGCTTCCCTAAGAGATGCACACTAGTTATTTCAGCCTAATAGCCCTAAGAGAGGGAGAAAATTTCAACCACTTGTGTGTGATGAGTCATTATGAAAAAATGAATGTCACTTTGTTGTATTTACCAAAATTTGACCAAAAATTAACTTTAATTCAAAAAAAAAAAAAAAAAAAAAAAAAAAAAAAAAAAAAAAAAAAAATTGACATAATTAAATAAATGTGCATCTAAAATCTCCTCCAAGAGTGACGTAATGCCCCTCTAATGTGACATTGAGCCCCATACATTGATCCTGGATTCATGATGTAACGAAATGACTACATGATTATTAACAAAAGCTTAACAAAAATAATAGATACAAGAAACTAGTTTTCTATTCAATAAGGAAATAAGTTGAACCAATAAAATTGCAAATGAAAAACAAGTTTACCGGAATGGTGGCGGATTATCTCTCAATGAGATGTGGATCGATAGCTCATCTCAAGAAGAAGATTACAATACCGAGGTCTGGCCTTTTGATAACAAATGTGAATGTCAAAACCCTAGACATCCAAAAACCTAACTCCTAGGAGATGAAGCTACTAAAAGTCATGTGGGCCCCCAGCTTTGGGTAAGTCAAGACATCAACTTCCTGGTCGTAACTTTTGCATAATGACTGTGCTTTTGACGCGACTCAATACCTGCTAGTAACATCTATCCGGGGAATACAAATTTTGTGTGAGAAACATTAAAGGAACTTCCATGTTGCTCCCTATTTTCCCAAAATGTCGCTAGGGCCCCAAACGGCTCAGTTCCTGTGACCAAAACCTAAAAATAGTAACTACCAAAATTGCCAGAAACCCTGCTTTGAGCCAAATATGTTGGGTTGCGACCGATATATCCATGGATCAATCCTCTTCCCAGCTAATGGTTCTATCGTGATTGAGTTCCCATCGGGATGAGGAAATTTCACCTAATTTGGCCCTAGGTGAGCTAATTGCCTTATTCCTCAAAAGTGTGACACCGCTTTGACTTAATTCGGAGAAGATGGATCCTTTGTTGTCGAAGTGCCCTTGATCATAAAGGCCTACAATCCTAACATGGATGGCTGTTGTATGAAGACAGGTTGAGCTCATATGTCAGCCTTGTTATGCTACTTCCAGGTGTCCACAATGGTGGGAAATAAGCAATGGCAGGATCCACGCTAATCAAAAGTGTAAGCCAAGGAAAGGAGGGAATGTTGAGCTCTGTGCATTATCCTCATTCTTGGTGATGGTGGTGGTGGACCTATAAATGGAGTGGGTAGTTTTATGGGCATTGTAAGCATGCTTCTTTCTACAAGGCAATCCAAACTTTGTCACGACCAAACTTCTATGTAAAATCCATGTTGACTATCATGGCACTACTTGTAATTTGTCATTGACGCTTGTAGGATATCCTAAAAACCCGCTGGTGGATGTACCGGATATGCTCAATGAATCTGGGGTGGTTTTGTCAACTTCAGCTGGAGCAGAAGATGAGTCATTGAGGTGTCCGCAAGGGGAAGTGCAACATCTTATGGGACCCAATGATTGAATCCCAACCCCACTCTTGAGGGCTATGGCCTGAGTTTTCATGCAGGCTCCTACAGCTATGTTGGACATAGGGAAGGCTCTCATCCCATGTGATAGTAGCTTGAATTATACATGCCATGGATATGCACAATCATCTGATTTACGACCTATGTCTGGCCATCCTCCTGGGTGGAAGCTATCGGATTTTGTGAGCTTGGTGTCAAGTAGTGATCAGAGGCTCACAACTGTATCGTATCAGGAAATCACCGACCGCCCCGATCTGAGAAAATGGATTTTGGGATTCCAAAATGTACCCGCATCTATCTCAAAGAAGAGATCGCGGGTCTTCTATTGTGATGCTCTCTAGTGCAACTGTAATCACTATCTTAGAAAAACAATCAATAACCACAAAAACACTACTCTCGCCAGGTTGGGAGGATCACCACAGTCCAATTCTAGATGATCTCATGGCCTACCAGAGTAGGAAGAGGGGTACGGTGTCCCGCTTCTTAAAGGGTCATTTGGCAATAACGTGAGAAGCAGGACTGAGACACTTGTTGACATCCTATAAGAGTTTCGGCCAAGAGAAATGTTTCTATAGCATCGCTACTATCTTTTCAACGCCGGCGTCATGCCACTCGACTATAGTGGTATTCCTAGATCAGCTCTCCCACTTGATGGGTATTACCATATATGACAACACAACAACCCATCCTAAAGATGGAAAATTATCGACAACTACGTTCGCACCCAACATTTGGTAGTGGTGGAAAAGTTCAATCGTCTTTTGGAGTTGGGGCCATCTAGAGGTCCCATGGCCACAAGAGTCAAGCAATCGCGGTGAGTACACGATTGGCGGTCCACGAGTAACCAACGATGCAATTTGCGCCTCTTTATACTCTGATGTTGAGGTGGAATTGCCGCAAGTATGACCACTTTGATGGCAGCCATTCTACAATTTTCATTGGGTCAGCATGAACTCCAATGGCTTAAAGTGATCAGTGTGGATGATTGTCTCCTTCCTGAATGTAATGTCTCCTAATCGCTAGCTTGCAATAATGGAGGCACATTCTTTGTCGGCAGGGTACTCTACGGTCAACATCCGAGAAGTGTCTCACCGCGAGTAGGCCACTGGTGATCGCGCACAGTGAGAATGGTACCGGACAACATAGCCTGTGCCATCCGCCCCGATCTCAAAGGTTGTTGCGTCCGGTAGTGAGCATTGGGTTGATCACGAGCGATGCTTCCAAATCAATCGAACCCTTTGTTGTTAGGACTGACCCCATGCAAAGTTTTCCTCTTCTCTTACCACCACCCTTGGTTATTTGCTGGAGGCCCATGCAATGTGGGAGAATCCCAACATGAACCTACAGAAGAAGTTGGAAAGACCCAAGAATCTATGAAGTTCAGCTAGTGTGGTTGGGGCTGACCAATCACAGATGACTTGGATATTGGATGGATCCACATGTACACCATGCTGATTCTCAATGATGTAGCTCCGTGTAATGGATCTTGTCCATGCTTAAGGAGCATTTTCCAAGTTGGCATATATCTTGTGTTGCCTAGGTAAAAACTTGTTGAATATGCTACAAGTGTTCATACCAAGTCTTGTTGTAAATGAGAATGCCATCCGACACACCACTACAAACATGGTGAATGGTTGCTGGATATCATTCATCATCCTCATGAAAGTGGTTGGAGACGACAAACCAAAGGGCATGACTAACCATTCAAAGGCCTTCCTTTGACTCTGAAGGTAGTCTTCCACATACGTCTGTTTGTTCTATCGGGACTGGTGGTAGCTAGACTTCAGACAAATCCATCGGGCGCATTTGCCCCCATGAGTTGATTATGAGGTCATCATTAGAATCGGGTACCTGTTTCTGTATGTGATTTTATTCAAAGCCCGTAATCAATGCAGAGTTGCTAGTTCCTATCTTTCTTCCAGACTCAACATGATTGGGCTCCAAGTAAGGTGATGATGGGATCTAGAGGTGCCCCTCGGTGGAGAAGCATTGATCCTCACTTGATCTCTTCCAATATTCAATGTGAGAGAAATGATAGATTGGCTCCATTGGGTACCAGGTAATGGAGGGTCGATTGATGGGGTGCCTGACCTAGCAGTGCAAAGGTACTCCAGTGGTGAGGGGTGAGAAGAAGATATCCATGTATTCTTCCACAATCTCATCTACTTCTTCTGCTATGTGGAGAGCTCGGCCGTGGAGACCCTGGATATGGTCGCGGATCTTCAGCACCATTCCAGAGAGAATACGAAGAAGACAAACTTCCCATCTAAGAGATGACCTCCTACATTACTTAGCAGATCAAGGAAATAGCACTAGGTGGGACCTACTGGGTATCCCGCATAACTCGCTCAAAGGCACAATACTACATCTGTGAGGCCTAGACTCATATACAACAATGACACTTCCATAAATAAGGTTACCCAAAATAACATCACAAACTCTCGAGAGAACAACATCACACAATACCTCATCTCTAAAAAGCTTGATGTCGTAGGGTAGACAAAAATATCGGCTGACATGAAGATCTCTTCCATGGTGAAGCCAACCGATGTTGTACGACTGTGGGTGCGGTGTCATCGACAACTCTAGATGCTTGACGACCTCTGCTAAAAATAGGTTCTTTTGACTACCGCTATCAACAATGAAGTGTAGAGGGGTGCCTTTACCCACATCCGAATGGAAGAGGTGCTCTCCTTCCATGCCTCACCGTCTACCACCAGCTCGGAGCTTGGTATAAACGGGTAACTGGTTTCTATGGCCAATGATCCATCTTCCTTTCCTCAAGGTTCCTGACTCAGAATGAACTCCGAATTCCACTTTATAGAGTCTTCACTTTCATTCCAACGAATCGCTTGAGTGCCAGTCAATGCTGTTATGCCAAGGGCTCTTATGGAAGTCGACCACTTCCGTATCTTTGTTTATCTTTTCGATGTCCTTCTTTCCTTATGGCTTAGACTGGTTGTCCCGATACTATCAATACTTGCTCTGTCCTCATTCTATGGGTTAAATACTTTCCTCGCTTTGTGAGGGGTTCCCAGCCCAAATTGTCGGTTCTTTTGTTTGATCAGCTTCGATTTGACGCATATATTGCAGGGTCGCTACCAAGGATGGGATGTTCAGAAATTCCATTTCAAATTGGATGTATTTGTGTAGATCATATTACTTGGAGCACCGTGATGTTGCTCAATATTTGATACCCAACTTCGTTTGCAAGGTATGGAATATATTTGCAACTGCACTACTTGGTCTCTTTCTTGTTTTAGTGTGGTCCATTTGGTATATACAAGTCATCAAGTAACTGACAGGGAAGTGCATTGTTCCTTAATAGCATCCCCTCAAGGATTCCCGTGTGGTTGTGACTATATATAATGAGGGTTCCTCTATCTCCTTCTTCTCACGCAGTTTACCACCAATCTTGACATGGGGAATGGCTTCTTTGAGGATCAAGAAAAGTAATCCTTTCTCTATCATTCAAAGTTATGGACAAAAATTACCCTTCTAGTAGGACCAACCACTTGTCTACAACATCTCTGTCTATCCTAATCTTCAGCCAGAATATCAATTTTATTTGTACCTTGAAGGCTGCATTAAGAAGATGCATCACTCTATCAGAAGTCAGCCAAGGATTTGCGCCAAACTATCCATCATCTCGTTCTGTTGCTTGAGGGATTCCCCAATAAACATTTTGAAAGGATCTCTTGTTCCGTCATATTTCTTTTCTCCCCATGAGAGGTCACTTGGGCGGTGAGAGCTTTTGTCCCAGAGAAACAGTTTTCCAAGACCCAACTCTTGTAATTCACCTCAAGCTAGACATGGCATAAGACGGCTGGGGCGAGTTGCATCAGTCTATACTCATCATCCGGATTTTATGAGCGTAACAAAATGACTATAGATTATTAATAGGTGCTTAACATGTACAATATAGATACAATAAAACCTGGTTTTCTATTCAATAAATAAGCTAAAACTCAGAAAATGCAAGCAGAACAAGCTTGCCGGAATGGTGGCAACTTATCTCTAAAGTGATGCGGGATGACCCAGACCATTAACAAGAACAAGATTACAATGAGGGTTCAAGGCTTTACAATAAATGTGAAATGTCAAAACCCTAGACATCCAAAAACCTAACCCTAGGGAGAGATGAAGCTGCCTAAAAAGTCATGTGTGTGGGCCCTGTTTTAAGTTAGTACATCAACTTCCTCTGGTTGTAACTTTTGCATAATGATTCCATTTGACGCCACTTTCAATAATTCTCAAGTAGAAAGATCTATCCAGGACTGGAAGGGAAATTTGTGCGAGAAGATCGAGGGAAATTAGATGTTGCTCCCATTTCTAAAACGCTGTTTGTACCTCCCAAACGGTCTTAAGTTTCATGACCTTAAAACTGCTAAAGATAGTAAATTCATCAAAATTGCTAGAAAAATTGTTTTGAGCTAGTTGGAAAGGTGGGTGGTCACCAATCCAATTGAGCCTCATATGTGGAACGTTGAGCAAGGTGGATGAAACGCTAGGACTTCAAAGGCCTAAAACCATACCCACATGTGCCACTATCCTCATAAATGCCTCCCAAAATGGTAAAACTAGCTCATGGGTGACATTTAGAGCCTTTAAGGGTTAACGTCCAAGTGGGAGGAGCATGAAACCTTGGTTCTAGGGTCATTTCAAAGTGCCTCCAAAGGAAATAAACCTCTTTTCTTTCTAGTGAAAATCAAAAATATCTATCATGCCACATGGCTTGGGGCTTCAACATCCATCTATGGCCTTTAAGCCCCATGAAGGTCTCTGAGCTAGGTCATCCCCTGCTGCATATCCTCTGCTCACTGAAAAAATCGTGGTAGAGACAATAAATACGGCCTCCTGTGGTTCCATAAGTCACAAGCAAGGATCATAGTATGTAAACTACATCTAATAATAAATCACCCTAACATGTGCATCAAATCCCCATAAATTCCCAAAATACATGCTCAAACAGGTTATTCCATTTGTCAAATTTAGGTTTGGAGAAGGTCTTAAGGTGTCCTATTGGGATAAACCCCTAAGTCTAGGTGTTTCCTATGTGAGCCTAATCCAAGTCATGTATGTATATGAAGTGGCATGGTAGACCTTTGGGTATGGGGTATGTGATTGTGGAAATGTAGAGACTACCTGGGTAAGACTTTGTGAGGGTGGACAGACCTTGTCATCATGAATGCAATTGTTTCCTAGCTCATTCATTGTCATTTATTCTTAGCTTCTTTCTTTTGATCTATTATTTTGTGCTAAAAGGGAATAGTTGAGGGCTATTGTCCTAGCTTTATGACTAAATCTGCGATGTTGTCACTCTTACAAAATATTTCTACATAAATGAGAAGGTCGCACTGAGACTCTTCTTGCTATGTGTTCTCAAGAACTGATTCCAACTTTTTGTCATGAGACCTCCTATCCACCAACTAATACCTTTAAGTGTTTATTTATCTTACGAGTCCCCTTTTCTCACTGAGAAGATTTTCACTACTTTATCAGGGATCCTTTGGGTGAAACATCTCTGGAGGACGTGAATTTGGATTTTAACTCTGCTAGCTACTTTTAACCTTTGGGCCTTTAACCCCTCCTTCCTACGAGGTAAGACACAACCCTTCCTAGTGTATCCCATCCCAATGCCCAAAGATGGGAGGTGAAGGATGAGAATGGAAAGTGGCATGGAGGGGAATCTAACGATGACTTCTGGCATCTAGCTAGTAACAACCTATCATGAAGGGAAACCAACTTTACTTAGGCACCATGTCACCCTCCCAAAGTTAAAACAAGGAAAGAGCATGTAGCAAGAAAAACGTGAATGAATGAAGAAGCTGATCTCAATACAACATGTTCAAGTGTTTCAAGTATCGTGAGTGATACATACCGCTTTTGGATACCCGACTCACACATCTTCATGGAGCAAGACCTAACGCCACTCTCTCCGCAGGATGGACGCTGTTGGTGATATGTGGAGTGCACTGAAGAAAAGAGGGGCCCTTTGGGACCATGTTTAGGTCGTCCAATCTCGGGCAGACTCCATGCCTAGAACCCGGTGGGGTCTCGAGACACCTTAGAAGTTATCCCTAGGCTAGGGCACAGTCTGCTTAGTCATATGTCTTTGTTGTTGTAACTAGTTACATGTGCTCTAATTAGTCATACCATCAAGTATTTCAATTATTGCTACCCATATATCATTCACCTTTGGGAAATGACGTGCAAACTACCTATTAAAACTCATAACCTCACAAACATCATAAAAACACAACAACATTATTCTAGTGGAAATAAATGTGGAAATAAACCTACAACCTAAGTGTTTGATGAAATTCATCACCTAGAAATACACATAAATTGCCAAGCAAATAAAGAAGGAGAATTTTAGACAACAATAGGTAGGATGCATAACTCTTTGTCTACCAAGAAGCAAATCTAACTTCTATTTTGAAAATGGCATGATAATTGACTATGTTCTCCTTAGGAATTCTTGCCCAAGAATGACTTCAAAATCATCCATTTGCAATACTATGAATTCAACCTGACCCTTCCATTTGTCTAATTGAATGTGAATTGTGAATGCAACCCTCGTTGTTGCAATAGTCTTAGAGTTGATTGTCTCGACTAAAGATTTGCATGAGCCAACCCCAAGTCCAAGGTCCAATTTCAGTTGCCAATTCAGTGCTCAAGAAATTGTGCGAGGCACCAAAATCAACCAATGCATGAAGTGCCCTTTCGTTGATTGTCAAGTCCACAAAACAAAGTTGATGGTTGCACTACGCTTTGTTGCCAGCCAAGGCACCTATCCGTTAGAACCTTTCGTCTACTAAAGTTTGTCGTGCACAACTTGTTAAGGAAAGTGAACAAGAACAATGAACTTTACCTCTATTCGAAGTGGGTTGCTCCGGGTACTAGACAGTAGTATCTCTGGTTCATCCTTCGCCTTTGTCCAACATGCAGTTTCCTCTGGCACTGTTCTTAACAATTGTCTACAAGGTTGCTCCAATACTTGTGCCAAGCATTGCCTCCATGACTGCCCAAACATTCTAGGCTTCTTCTCGGTCGAAGGATGATAACAAAGCTTCCTCAAACTAGTCAAGTCGCCCTCCCAACCTATTGCTCCTTCTGAAGCAAGGTGAAGCGTGCCCAAAAAAATTCTGAAACCAACTCTTTGAAGAAGTTGAGCCCAAAAACTTTTGTTTCATCATTTTCAGTTGTATAAGAAACATTCAACACACACAAGAAACAACCATAGAATCCAATATAGATGGGCATTAAGATAAGTGCTTTAACTCTTGTTTTATTTGTTTTATAAGAATGTTACATTACAACAAAGGAACATGACCAATCTTTATGCATCTCATTTACATATTACAATCACAATGCCAAACATCCAATCACTTGTGATGCCAAACCCTTGATTGAACAAGACAATCGCAGGCCTCCTAGATGACTTCTTCATTCGATTGATGCCTTCGCTGAGTGAGGCATCCACTTACTCATATGAGCCTTGTCGTGTACTTAGCAAGTCACAACATACGAAGTGAACCTAAGTTCACCTCAAGTGTATGTACGTCAAACTATTCGTCTCACGTCGAGTCCACGTCCAATCCCGAGCCCATCCCATCCACATAGTCCTCCGAGCTCACAAAAGGATTTCTTATTTTCCAAATTTTAATTGATGCACAAAGGAGTATACATAGAATTCCCATTGCAGAAGAATAGGGAAATATTAAATTTTAAAACAGAGATTATTGGTACTCTTCCCATTCATTTCCTTAGACAGCATTATTTCAACAATTATCCCTAAGTTTAGGGTTTTCAGTATTATTATTTTCAGCGGATGTAAATTTAGAATGAATATACTATTCTACAAAACTAAGCAAGAACCTTAGTTGGTACCTCGGAGATATTTTCATAGTGATATTTGATGTTCACTTTGTATCCACATGTTTTGATGTAATAAAGAAGCTTTTAAGCTTGTGTTTGATCATAATAGAGACAGATGGCGCTTGCTTGTGCTTATAATATGTTAAGAGAAAAAAAAAATAAGGATAACACTTTCATGGTTTACTAGGCTCACATTTTTCCCACTTTACAGACAAGGAAGGGACTAAGTGAGAATTACCTATAAATAATGAGGTTATGAAATATGCATATGAATTGGAGTCTAATAATTTAATTTGGGAAATTCATAGTTTTCATGGTTTAATAACATCTTTTCAAAGAAAATATCATCATATTGTATAAGGACTGTTATGAAAGACTAATTGATCTACCAATACAATTATAAAAAATAGTTAAATGAAGTAATTAAATTATCCAACCACATATGAACTCTATAAAAAAGATTCAATACATTATATTCAATGAGGACTTCATTGTTAAGTTTTTTTTAATCATATTTGAAGTTTTCTTATATATTTAAAAAATAGCATTTTAACATGAAATGAATATGAGGATTTGTAAAGACATTATCAAGCTATAAGGCATTTTTACAAAAATTATAAAGAAAGGAATATCTTATTTATTGATGTTGATACAAGAATTTTGTAAATTTAAAAAGAAAGGAATATCTTATGTCATTGTATGTGATGTTGAATTTGACATGTGTATTATATAAAAATATTTTAAGCTTATAAATTTTGAAACAATTAATGTTTTATTAGTAATGTATGTGTTAGTTATTGATGTTGAATTTGACATGTGTTATATATAAAAAATAACTTAAGTTTAAAACAATTAATATTTGATTAGTAATGGAGTATATTCGAGTAGTTTGGATAGTTTGTTGGGTATTTGGTGTATGTTTAAGTAGTTTGGATAGTTTTGTTGGTTGGAAGTTGTAAAGATTTATAATCAATTTAATTATCTAATAATCTTAAAAGTAACATGTTGGTTGATGCTTAATTTTCTCTACATTTGGTCCTAAAATAACATTTTAAGAAATAATTGGGCCAAGGCACACACAAGATTTTAACATAGGTCAGGATGGGTCTCTAAGCATTTCATTTTAAGGAATAATTGAAATATATAATACACACATTTTTAAATACCTAGTTGTTTGGTTCATAGAGAAAGCTCATAACGAATCTTATTGATGAATCACTTTAAAGGTGACTCATTGGTTCTAAGTTAAGTCCATTTGAGGTGGCATGGGCATGCTATCAATACCAGTGGACTTGAACATAGTTTGCAAAGCATTGTGTTAAGACATAGTTTGGTTATCAATGTAACATCCTAAGCTACTATGCAAGGATCATTTTAAGGTCTTTTTAAAGTTACTGAGTGAAGTATTTCACAAACACTTTATCGACCTACCTTTAGATGTGTGTTTAAATGTGTATCCAACAAATAATGTAAAGAGATAACTAAGGAACATACCTCAACCATATGCAATAAGATGCATTGCCAAACATCTCTAATTCTTTTATTCAAGTAACAGAGAAATTGCTATAATGAAGACATCCTGAATGCTCAAATGATGGCCAAGAAGATAGACAATAGATAAGAGTCGGCTATAAAATGTATGCTCCTGCTAATACAAAACATGCCTCCAAAGGCTGAATGAGAAATGGAGATAAATACAAGTAGATCTGAATGCAAAATTCTCCAGCTGAAGAATGCCACACCCAATAGAAGGCTAAACCCTCAATAACTCGACCACGCTAAAAAGTGTCCAATCACTCCCAGTGAATATGCTAACCGGAGCAGATCGGGTGGATGGTAAGAACAACCTGTGTGGACCAATCTCCAAGATCCCTCCTCAATCAGATCTTTGAAATCCCCAATCGGGAATGGGGCACCCCATCAGATGATCAAACTCCTAGATAATCTATCACTTCTCCCGCCAAAAGTGTGTCCAATCACCCCACAATATGCTAACCGATAGATCTGATGGTAAGAATAAGCAGTGGACTGAATCTCCAAGATCCCTCTAATCAGATCCTAAATCCCCTAATCAATGGTGCACCCCTAATCGATGGATCAAATCCTCGATAATTCGCCCCACAAGAGGCCCCAAACATTCTGAAACTCTCCGTAAATATAGATCAACATTACCTCAAGTCACTAGGTAAAGTCTCGTGGTCAGATCCTGGCGTAACTCCTCCAAAGGGACTAGATCCGATCTCAAAAATGCCCTCTCTGATCTACTTCCACCGCTTCAAGAAATAATCCGGTTTACAAACTGCCTGTGAAGCACCATAGGGATATGATGTCCAAGGCCTTGCAATGAAAAACCCAAGTGATAGAATCCCTCAACTGGCCCCTGCCTAACTTCCCAACGCACCTCTCTCCAAAGATGGTGCTGCCTCCTCCTCACTGAATCCTCAACCTGCGTGCACTCCTCTCTATCCCAAGTATTACGTAGAAACCATGTATAATCCTCCCTTCAGAATCGAGTAGATCCGAACTAGAATGGTGTGTGAGCGTATTGTATCTCTGAGACTAAGCTTGGGACAAGATAGGTGTCTTTCACCACCGAATCGTCCTAGGGTTTGTTATGTCAAACCCCTCAAACCCCCAATATTGGGCTCACTAGCTAGAAGCCGTGAAATCGTACAAGATCATACATGAATGATGAAGAGAGGCCCTTTGGCCTTTATACTCTTTGGCTCACCTTGTCCCCTCCAAAGTGACTTCTCACATTTAATTAATTAATTAGATCACTTTAATTAATTAATTAACCTTTTTACCCTAAAAAACTTCCTTATCTCTCCTGTATTTCGCCACCTGAAAGTCACTCTAGCCATCCTAGATGTTGTAGTGTTTATCCTCCCATTCCAATGAGCTATTACACTTAGAGGTTCTCCAAGTAATGTGCCCAAAATGCCCTCTTCAGTGATTTTAATTAACTTATAGCTCAAAATAGTCAAAATCATGGAAAACATCGGAATGGAACGAAACCAAAGCCAACCTGTGCGGAATGGCTCATAATGATGGAATATGATGATAAATGCCAACTGGACCCCACAATGCCTCTCAGATACCCCTGTACTCGCTATAACATCCATCTGGCTACTCTGGTCATCATAAGTCTCTGCCCTGTGATGATGTCCCAAAGTGGGGACATTACAATCAATCAATCTAAAAGTGACTCATTGGTTGGAAATTAAGTACATGCAGTGAGGCATCAAACATTGTGTTAAGATATGGACTGTGAACCCAATGAGATTTGAACATGTGTTGGTTAGATAGTAGGGAAGGCTCATATATAATTCAACCAATGAATCAATTTGAATGTGACTCATTGGTTGGTAGTTAATTCCATTTGCATATAAGGGCACAACATTGTGTCAAGATAGAGGTGGATTATACAACCTACAAGATTTGAATATATGTTGGATGGTTAGTAATAAAAGATCATAACCAATTTCATTAGGGAATTGCTTTAAAAGTGAATTGTTGCATTAAGACATAGGGATATGATGAAAAATCTCAAAATTTTAACATAAAATCAAAGAGGAGAAATTATACTTTTCTTTAAAAAATGAAATTATATTGAGACAAAAGATAGTGTTTTCTAAAGAGAGGTTAGGAATTTATAGGAACTTTTCCTTTTTAAAAATGCAACGTCTTTTACTATCCAATTTTGAAACTTACCATGAAGGATTTAAAAGTTGAATATAAAATGTTTTGTAGTACCATTAAGACTTTTGAAACTCTCATTAAAGTAATATTATATTCTTTGCTTGACAATGGCTCTGAATTTTTTTTTTGCCTCGTTTTTCTTTGATTTTGGTGTTTATTGTTGGGTGGCACAAGATTTTTGGCTGATGGTTTTTTTTATTATTTTTGGTTAAGGAATTAGGGTTGTTGACTAATCAAAGTCATTGGATTAGGGTTTTGGATGCAGTTGCTCCTATATGTATATTGTATTGTAAACAATGTATGAAGTGAATGGATATAGAATATGTTGGTTTTCAAGGTTTGAGTTTCCAAGGAAAAAATGTGTATTTGTCATTGTATTTTTTCTATTATGAAGATGTGTCACACTTTTAATTGAAATGTGATAATAAAATATCCTTATATATAAATACAGTTGAAAAAGGTTAAAAATATAAAGATCAAAATTTATTCATGACTAAATTAAAAATATATATCCATCTGTTTAGCTAATTGTCATACAGAAAAAGTTAACCAAGCACTATATTTATATTTGTATTTATAGATTGGAATTGACTATGGCCTATCTCTAAGTCTTGAGGGACTTGAGTTTTTATGATTATCATTTATGTGTGCAGGATTTAAATCGACATATTGCAAATATGAAAGAATTAGGATTCTCGTATCGACACAAAGGTAGGGTAACTTTCAGAGTCGATCCATGCAATTGAATCGAGTATTATATATCATCATGAATTTTTCTTATATTCATGTTTGCTTTTAGAGTGTTTCTTGGAGACATCTGATGAAATTGGAACGATACAGAGAAGATTAGCATGGCCCCTGCACAAGGATGTCATGCGCAAATCGAGAAATGATCCAAATTTTTAAATATTAGCATGGCCCCTGCACAAAGATGACATGCACAAATTAAGAAATGATCCAAATTTTTAAATTGTTGAAAATGTTTGCTTCCAAAAAGATGATGGAGAGGGTTTAGGAACATGTTCATTGAAGAAAGAGGTCCAAGTTGAACGGGGATTGAACCATATATGAGCACAAAAGGTAGGTATAACATGATGCAACTTTGTCAAATGGAAAAAAGTAATTCTATGATGGATGGTTTATGTAGTGACTTAAATGTTGTTTATTGTTTGGCATATTAGAAAAATATTAATTGTTTTTTTTCGTTTGGAATATTGGACTGAAATGTTAATGGCTCAAGTAAAAACACTTAAAACAAAGGTAATAGGTATGACGTGATGATTATGAACAGTCCTCCATTAAATTGCATCGCACAATCTTTCCAATTTCAAACTAGTTTGCTGCCCTTAATGCTATATTTCATGTATCTTGATTGAACTATTTTGAAACTAAGTCAAACGGTTATGCTTCATGTAAAACTCTTCAGCATCATTCAAGTGCCTCTTAAAGATGAAAGGCGTAACAGTGTTCCCATAGGATTCGTAAGTTTGGTCGTAAAGGGACATATTAAGGTCCATTGCCACATGGATAGGACTCGGGGTGATTGTAAAGAATGCTGGAGATGAAAGGGTAGCGGTGTTCTCTATCACTGTTTTCCAAATTGTGTTGTTAATATAAGTAATGTTTTGGATATTTATTGATTTTTATATTTATTATTTTTAATTAATAAAAAAATGATAGTTAATTATAAATAAAATATTTAAATTAAAATTATAAAAAAGTTATGAATATTTTAAAAATTTACAATAATTAAAAGATAATTTCCTATCAAATTAAATTTTATATAAATGATAAAATAACCTTTATTTCATTTCAATGTTATGCTAGACATGTAAGCCACATATAGCTCACTTATAGAATAGTTTAGGATGGTTATAAGGTTTGTGATTCAATTGCTAACTCATCTACTCTGTAATATATAAAAATTAAAGTTAGTCAACATGCTTACTTTTATTTCTTAAACCATACTTTTATTCTTAAACCATAGTTGTAAGTACTTTTATTCTTAAACCATAGTTGTAAGTATTGTTGAAATTTTATATTTACCTTTATATGTTAAATAAAATAATAAATTAGTGACAATCATAAATTTTTGTTATCTATTTTATGTTTATATAAATTAATAAAATATCAATTTTATATTAAATACTAACTATAAGTTCACATAAAATTGTAAGTTAGAAATGAAGTTTTTAAATAATATATTTTTCTACTTACAAATACAATATTAGGAAATGAGTTAAAGAAGTTTTGGATTTGTTTTAAAATATCAAATACCTTCTAAGGTTTTTGATTTTTTTTAATAATTTTTTATTAAAAAGCTACTTTAAATTTTTATGAAAATCTTAGGTTACCAATAAGGTTTTTAAATATCATAATTTTTCATTTACAAGTACAATATTATGAAATGAGATATTTCCAATTTTAAAAATAAAGAATAAATTTGGTCAATAAGATTAGATTTTGGATTTGTCTTTAAAATATTAAATATTTTTTAAAATTAATATTTTAATAAATTTTTGTATGATAGATTTATAATTTAATGGATTGATTTAGGTTAGTGTTAATCCTATCATATATATATTTAGTTTTATTTGTAAACAAAGATATATATATTTATAATATGGGAATGAACATGAATACGTATTAGAATCACAACTTAAGGATCATGTAACATTATAATTGTAGTGATAATAAACTATATTATTTTGGAGTTGTAATGACACATGGTCACCCACTTTAAACTTTTTGTGAGTTCTTCCTTTATCTGCATAGATTTCCTATCTATCTTGGGAAAATTTTAAATTATGTTTTATCTTCACCATTCATTCTTCGATTTCCCTTATCAATTTTGGCCCAACCACTACTTTGTCTGTTGGGTTGTCTCATCTCACTAATGTGTTGCACTTTCTGCCATATAGTGTCTCAAATGGGCTCATCTTTAAAGATGCATGATACCCATTATTATAGGCAAACTTCACAAAATGTATATAATCTTCCCATTTTGATGGTTTATCCATTTCATACATCCTCAACATATCCTCAATCACCTCATTGACCCTCTCTGTTTTCCCATCTAACTTTGGATGATATGTTCTGCTAAAGTTCAGATTTGTCCCTTGATTATCCCTTCCAAAAGTTTGATGTGAACTCAGGATCTCTGTAAAAAAAAAATGTCTTAGACACACAATGTAGCCTAGCAATTTCTCTCATATAAATATCAACAATGCTAGTTTCATTGTAAGTTAACTTTACCATAATAAAACGAGCAACTTTAGTGAGCTTATCCACCACTACCATGATGGAATCATGTTTTTTTGTTGTTCTCAGCATTTTAGTGATGAAATATGTTGTCACCACTTCCCATTTCCACTCAGGAATGTGAAATGGTTGTAGAAAACCATATGGATGTTTGTGCTCAACTTTTACTTTTTGACAATCAAGACATCTAGCTATATAATCAGACACCTCTTTCTTCACACCTGACCAATAATATTGGCTCTTGATAATTGCAATAGTTTTATGGTAGCATGGGTGCCCATCATAAGGCACATTATGCATTTCTTTTATCGCCATATTTTTCAGCCCTTGGAAATTAGGCACATAAACTCTGCTCCTATACATGAGGATCTCATCATCTCTTAACTCATAATTTTATTTTTTTGTTGTAAATGACCTTGTTGTAACTTTTATGTTGTTTGCACATAGTGCTGATCTAATTTTGAAACTTCCAAAATTATGTCCTTTAAATCAGGTTTGCACACATTAATGGTTGTAGCATGCATGTCATGCACCCTCCTGCCAAGTGCATCAACCACTTTGTTCTCTTTGCCTTTGATATGATTTATATCAAAGTCATACTCACTAAGGAACTCCAACCATCTACTTTCCCTGGCATTCAAGGTTCGCAGTCCAAAAACATATTTCAGACCATTATGAGTTGTCCTTAGCTCAAATATTTTTCCCATGAGGTAGTGCCTCCACATCTTCAAGGCATGTACTATGGTTTCCAATAAATCATGAGTGGAATAGAGTCTCTCATGATCTTTTAGCTTCCTTGGTTTGTAACATATTACATGCCCATTTTGATTAAGGACTCCCCCAAGCCCTTCCTTGCATGCATCCATGCACACAATGAAAACTTCATTAGGATCAACAATTCTCAAAATTGGTGCACTTGTTAGTAAATATTTCAAGTTATGAAAACTTCTTTCACAATCAGGGGTCCATTCAAGCCTCACATCCTTCTTTTGCAAAGAAGTAATTGGGTGTGCAATCCTTGAAAAACCTTCAATAAATGTTCTATAGTACCAAGCAACTCCCATGAATGATCTTACCTCTAAGACATTCTTTCGTGTTGTCCATCCTTCAATGGCTATTATCTTTTCAGGATCCACTGCTATCTCTTCCTCTAAAATGATATAGCACAAATAACATATATGCCTCTGGTAGAATGAGTACTTTCTCAACTTTGCATAAAGTTGATGTTCCCTCAATGCTTGTAACACCCTCCTCTGAAAGTGTTTCTCATGTTCTTCTTCATACTTAGAATAAATAAGTATGTCATCCAGGAAGACAATGACAAACTTATCTAAGTAATTTATGAAAATACCCTTCATTAAACACATAAAGACAACTAGTGCATTTGACAATCCAAATGACACCATGATGAACTCATAATGGCCATATCTCATTCTGAAGGTTGTCTTGTTGATCTCTTCTTCTTTAATTCTCACCTGATGATAATCTGATCTGAGGTCAATATTGGGGAATATCTTGGAGTCTTTCATTTGATCAAAAATATCATTTATCCTTGGCAAAGAATACTTGTTCTTAACAGTCAACTTATTCAGTTGTCGGAAGTCAATGCAAAGCTTCAAGGTTCCATCCTTCTTTTTCACAAATAATACTGGGGCACCCAAAGATAACACACTTGGGCATATATACCCCTTCTTCAAAATATCCTCAAGATGCATTTGCAACTCCTTCAACTCTAGAGTACTCATGATATAAGGTGTCTTGGATATTGGGGATGCTCCAGGCATCAAATCAATATAGAAATCAATATCTCTCTTGGGAGGAAACCCTGGTATTTCTCTAAATACATCTTAAAGCTATTTTAAGACAACATAGTCCTCAACATTTGGAAATTTGTCCTTAGCTTCCTCCTCCATATGTGCTGCAAATATTTTGCATCCTTTACTAAATATTTTCTTCAACTGCAAGGATGAAACTTCTCTGATAGTTACTTCACTTTGAATACCCTGTACTGATCTCAAGTTTCCTTCCTCATCCAAGAAAGTAAAAACCTTATTATAATAGTCCAATACAACATGATGCTTGTCCAACCAATCCATACCAATGAGGAAATCATATGAGCCCAAATGTATGCTATTCAAATCTTCCCTTATGTTCAGTCCATTCATGTCCATTAGACATTCCTTAACCATCTCATTAATTCTTCTTTTAGCTCCTACAACTAGTTGAACCAACCAAGATTTCTCAAGTTTGGTTTTTGGCAAATGAAATCTTTCCACCATCTTAGGAACTAGATAACTATGACTAGCTCCTAAATGAATTAAAATAGAAATGGGTTGGTTATTGATCTTACCTTCCACTTCAATAATATGAGACTAAAAATCAACTTGCTTTTTTATCCAGGGATGCATAGATCCTTGGTATGTTTCTTCCCATATCCTCCATTGTATCAGTTTGTTGTGCATTGTGAACAATCCTCACTTTTTCAGTTCTATGAGGGAAATCTCTATACATATGCTCTCCTTCACAACCCCAACATTTAATAGGTGGTTTCCTTGGTATTTTCCCCATTGTTTCTGTCATTTTTGTATCCTTGGAAGCTAGTTGTCCTTGAGAATTATCTTTGAAAAATGGTACCCTGGTCCTGTTAGGGTCCTAACACACACATAGGTAGATCAATATATTCGGATGTAATAAAGGTCAATATTAATAAGGCCTTTCAATAAAATAGAATAAGGTGGATGTAAGAAGACCTAATAGAAGCTTTCGCTTCTAGAA
>SNQJ01S0143078.1:0-24528 GCA_010110895.2 Picea sitchensis
CATTGTATTTTTGTTGTAAAATATTCCATAGCCCTAAAGGCACTAGTCTACTTGCTCTCTTGTGAATAAAGTGATCAAACAATTCTCAATTTTCATTCTCTTAAGCTATATACTAACTTTACTAACTCTAACTTGTGCTAATTCACTAATATACTTGCTTATGTTGCAAAAGTTTGCTACAACCATACTAACTTACATTAATTTGATGCATACATCAACCTAATACTAACCTAACATACTCAGAAATTGCTTGGAACAATTAGATATTGATCTATGGAATATGTGCTAAGTTTTCCTTGTTAATTCATGCAATTCTGATCCATTTTACTTCTTGTTGTTACAAAACTATAATTGTTGTTATAAACTATCGTACTACCGCAATTTTGTACCAGCCTTGATAAATTTTCATTTTCTATTGTCTTCTGAGGTGTTAACTGCATATTGGTACTTAGAAATCATTATATACATGTTATAACTTGCTCTTGTTCTAGGAAGGTACCTGGAACATCTTCTACCTCATCAATTTCACAAACATAGACTTTTGACTTAGGTGATCAAGAGAGGGGGTGGTAGGCTTGACTACAACACTTGCTACTTTGATCCCTTGAGGTCACCAGGGAAGCCTTCCCTGTGGTGGACCTCTTCCATCACTAAAACATGGGGATCTCTTACTAAGGTGACAATGGTAGGATATCTTGTAGTTACACAAGGTTTGGGGTACTTGTGTAGGGCTTTGCACAAGTATAAATCGTGCGATAACATGAACTCTATGAATAAATGACAACCTTATGCCATGCTAGTATGGCCTGTATGACCCATGTACGGTCTTTAGGGAAGTTCAAACAACTTGTGTGCAACCATGGGCATGCAAAGAACTTGTTGTGTCTTTCCTCAATAATCAATAAGCTTGACAAACATAATTAGAAACCCTCTATAATAATGCAAAAATCGGTTAATGGTAGCCATAGATCTTTAATATCAAACATAAATGAATGTTGGATAATAGAGAACTATTGGTACCGTTTAAATGCTATGGAGAATGAAACTATGAAGCAAAATACATAGTTACAATATAGAAGAAATCCTCAGACCATTAAAATAACTAGGAAACCAGTAAAATATAGAGTAGCTTCCATTTAAACTTGGATACAAAACTAAAACAACATTTAAAAAACTAGGAGAAAAAATCCATCACACATGAACACAATATTTACCATGGAAACCCAAATGGGAAAACCAACATTTGAATGGTTGCTTAGTGTTATTTTGACAATCTTTGGTTACAATGCAGCTCATGGCCCTCCATGCATCTCCCTTTTGGCTAGAAAAAGCGAAATCCCTCCGAGATTGAAATTACAAGAATAAATAGGGAGAGTTGGGGTAATGGGAAGGCCAATAGGTCCGATATTTCATGCCCCATTCCTCAATGCTTTCTCTCTTATTTTATTTAATTCTTGTTTTTCCTCTCTTTTGTCTCATTTATCTTTACATTTGCATTATTTTTGATATTTTATATAACCTCATTAATTATCGAATTGCACTTAGGTACTAAGTCTTACAACCATTAAATTGTTTGGATCCACTTTGGATTACATTATGTCGACTAGTGTTCAGAAAATAAGGGGAATACCAAGTAAGTTGCAACATGTAATATAATAGGGGTCGATGAGGGATCAACCTAGTTTGAGATCACCTTTTCTATGGTATTTTGTTTATAATCTAACATTGTGTCAAGTATGTGAAAAATGGGTCATTGAGACATATGACTTATGACAAGAACTCTTCAATGGGCCTCAAGAGAAAGAGGAAGGTATGTGTGTGGAGTTGGGTGATGTTGTTATATGTCATGGGAAAGGATTGGACTCCTTTCCCTTTTGTATTCCATAAGGTGATGTTATTGAGTTAAATGATATTTTGTTTGTTCCTGAGTTGAAGAAAAATCTTCTTTTAGTTTCTTGTTTTGTAGATCATCAATGCAAAGTTACATTTGCGAGACATCATTGCACTATCAGTGATTGTAATCTAGCTATTTTGAAAACTTTGGCTAGAGGGGTGTGTGAGGGTGGAATTTACATGTTGCTTGCTAATCTTGTGGCACATGTACATTCTAGTGAAACATTGGATGGGCCTTCTAGTATTAAGGAGACATATGTAGAGTATGTATGGTAGGATGCCATGGAGACAAGAGCCTAACCTATTTTCATATCAATGATTGATTCCAATCTTGTAGATGACGAGAGTGTTATAGAGTACATGGATATGGCTATTGGATTTTCTCGTGAGATGGAATTTAATTTGACAATACTCTTGCTTCAAGCTTCTCTTAGAAATAGGGAGTTTACCTTATTGAGGTTGATGCTTCAATTGCTAGATGTTTTGAGGTGCATGGGTGAGATACCCATGATTATAGGTTGATGAGAACCCTAAATGGGTTGTTGCTTGTATCATGATATTGGCATTTCAGGATGGATGGGATTTGTGTAGTGGTCTATATTTTTTATTTTGATAGATTTGATCCACTTGTCTTGGTCTTGTATGGAGATGTGAACATCTTTGCAAGATGTCCTAAACAAGACATGATGTGGTGTTTGAGGATTTTTGGCTTTTGATGTTAACTTTAGGGATGATGGAGTTAGGGAGGTGGTTTACAATCCATATTTATGTTATTTCACATTCACAAGTAGGAAATGTTCTTTGGTGACACTTCTACAATGTACAAAATCAATATTTTAGTGTAATGGAAGACTGTGGTGAGCAAAGATGTGAAGTTTGATGAAGATATGATATCCTCTAGTTCACAAGGTTCTCCTTCAAAGATTGAAGAGAGTGAGGAGGTCACTATTTCATATTCTATTTCAAAAGTTAAAGATGAGTCAAATTTAAGGGTTGATGAGGTAGGATTGGGGGTGGATATGCCCTCACCCTACTCTAGTATGTAGTGAGTCGAGATATATTACTTAGACATAACATGAGGCACATGAGTATGTAGGAGATACTACATCTTCAATGGGGGTGAACATACCTCTAAATACATATACTAACCATATTGTATTGGCTTCTTCCATTTTTTATCACTCTAGTTATTTCAAGGAGGTGAGGTGTGATTTATTGATGAAATATTTGGGTTGATTTTTAGCCTGCGACAGTTTCAAATTTGTAGATCACAAGTTTGATGGAGTTGTAGAGAGTGAAGACTGGTGTTTGTGTAAACATTTTACTCATAATGAGGGAGTGTTAGCTTCCAGGGTTACTCTAAAAATGTTTGCACCATTTTTTAGGGTGCTTCATGTGATGTGAGGTGCATGGTCTATGGATGACCTTTGATTTTTCTGGTGATGGATATACATACTGGAATTGACTCGCCCTTTGATTGCTAAACCTTGTATGGATGCTTATGTCTCATTATTCCTTGGAGCGTTGGAGTCCTATACATTTTTGGTGGCTTCTTCACGTGTGCACATATAGAGGTTACTTTCTTTCTTGAGAGGGTGTCTTGCATTGGAGGAGAATCAGGATTTTGGAGGAGGGTATTGAGCCATAAATGGCATGATCAAACTTTGATTGCTTTCAGTGAGACTTTTTGTTTACTTGAGGATGCTTGGGTTGAGGGTGTGTTCATGTAGGTGTGGTGGACCCAAAGGAGCACATAAATTTTGAGGCTCGTGGAGAGGAGCAATGTACACATCTTGTGGAGTGCTCATACCTTGGGGCCTTGCTTGTGGATATCTTCACCTTGGAGTTTGACATGTGTAACTTGGAGAGAAAGTACTCCATTTGTGATCCTACTTGTGTAAAGTTAGCTTTCTTATATAGGTCTAGGCCCATTTTATATTATTATCCTCCCTTACCTTTCAACAATATAAATAGAGGAATGTGAGAGTCCTTTAATACATTCATTCATTCATCATATCATGTTAAAGATGCAAGGAGTGTAGTGCACTAGCCCTCTTCTCTTTTTTTATATTCTTCATCATATTATCTCTATTCGTCTTGGAGTGCTAGGGTTCTTGGAGACATTCAAGGGTTTTATATGGTTAGTGTTTCACCCTAAAGGCAACAAAGAAGCTAGGGTTTTTTATAAACCCTAGAGGATAAATACACATTGTTCTTGTAGCTATCATGAGAGAAGAATACTCTAAGGGTTTTATAAACCCTAGTGATACTTGTATCCTTGATTGAGGAGAAGAAGAGAAGGATATGTCTAGGACACTTGTGGGAAACAAGTGTTGAAAGCAAAGACAACTTCTGAGTGTTGATGTTAGCTTGTTGTGGAACTTTGTTGGTGGCTAGGGTTTTCATGGTTTTCCCTAGCTAGGATTTGGAGAGCTAGAGATTGAACTATCTTTGTTATAAATCTATAGTATGAAAATGTGCTTCATTTCTTCGATATATGTGAAGTTTCCAATTGTCCAAAACTTGTGTAATTACATATTTGAACTTCATCTTGAATTGTCTTTTTGATTGGGTAATTTCCAACAGTTTTTGTTCATGTTGATTTGATATAACACAGTTTTTAAATTGATAAGTAATTTAACTCATAATTAGAAGAGGAGAGTAGATATTCTACAGTAAAATATATTGTAATAAAGTGATTTTCAGATTTAGTATATCGTTGGAAAACTGTTCTCTAAGGGCCGAAACTTGTTGGCATATGTGGTATATTTTTTGTTGAGTTTCCTATTGTGTTGGTTTGAAATGAAGTGAAATATTGTATGTTGTTGGTCACTATAAATTGATATTGCAAACAAGCACCATCATTGAAGGTTCACAAGGATTAGATATGAGAAACCTTTAGTAAGAGAGTTGAAATTTTAGTTTTGTATCAATTGTCCTAGACCAAAATTTCAACAAGATTCTCTTTCATAACTACATAGATATATTTTCTAAGTGTGTGTGCGTATTTTATCATGTGAATATTCTCATTTTCTAGGAGCATGGAGGCCCTAGGGTTTCAATCCATGGAGGTTCTAAGTTTTTAGTGAAAAAGTCAGGGTGATGGAGAAGGTGGGTTGGTCAAGGAAAGTACCCCTACATTTAGTAGGTCTAAAGTTAGTGAAACAAATATCAATCATGTTAATATCATGTTGTTATCACCTTCTATAATCATCAAACATGACGTTCCGAACTCTTGGAAGCAAGTGTGTGCAGGTGGAGATAGTAAGGACAATGTTAATGATGTCAGGGTCAAGGGTTAGGTTTACTTGATATCATGAAAGAAAAATATAAAAGAATCTGTACCGCATATCATTTCTATCCTGCAAAATTTTCTGACATTTCCCATTTTCGTTTTCCTGCACAATACATATTGTCCGTTGACAGATAAGGATGTATCAGAATCCAACACTCATTTTTCAAAACCTTTGCTTTCTCTCAAAACAGGTGATAAACTAATGATTTACTTAATTGAAAATACAAAGGCAATCTAAGGTATGATCTCCTATTTCGTTGGTTCAAGCTAAAAAAAATTAAGGAATCATATCAGATATAAAGGATGTTTCACTCATATAGATATTGACTCCTGATCAAAGATCAAATAAGTATGAAATTACAACTTAATTTTGAAGCCTTCTCTAANAAAAAAAAAAAAAAAAAAAACTTGAAGTAAGTTCGAGAATCAGTAAACAAACTTGTGTGGGAATGACTTTCGTTTGCATCAGACCCTCTGAATATCCATTATGTTTTATTCTTCCTATCCCCGAGCTTTTATTCTCTTCTAATTTATGCTATCCTTCCCTTGGTCTTCATAGAAAGAAATAATTTCACCTTGACTCTGAAAACTTAAAAACGTACCTTCAAAACGAGATTAGGTGAAAGTATTTATGATTCCTATGATTTTAACTGAAATAAAGTATGTCTAGGCTAATCCTGATAACTTTATCTCTTCTATTAGATTTTAAAACTGATTAATTTTCTCAAGGTCAATCCTTGAAAAATAAAAAATTCCCATAAAATCTTCCCTATAGGCGAAGGTGTATTGAAGATCTGGAGAGAATTAGTCCAGAGTACAATAAAAAAAAATTGTTGACAGACCTTCGTTGTTAAATTTTAAGCAGATATCATCCCTTGTATGATACATACAAATTGATTGTCCCCACTTCAAAAATATTAAAATATAAGACATATAGTGAAAGGAAATTCATAATCTGATTGGCCCCATCTAGTCCAAGACAAATGGTGAAAGGAAATTCGAAATTCGATTGCCCCCGCTTTTTCCAAAAGATATGATGAAAGGAAATTCATGTAATAATTGCCCTCATCTCAACAAAATGCAAAAGTGCTAATTGAAGTGATGAAAGGAAATTCAATGGG
Source organism: Picea sitchensis (assembly GCA_010110895.2). Lineage (NCBI taxonomy): Eukaryota > Viridiplantae > Streptophyta > Pinopsida > Pinales > Pinaceae > Picea > Picea sitchensis. The sequence continues at coordinate 6,310 of SNQJ01S0143078.1, forward strand.
ATAAGTAGGTAACTTCACCGAGGTACTGAACAAGCTCGTTGATAGTGAAGCAATATCTATGATATATGTATGGTTTTCATACATATCTATAAAACATACTCTCACATCTAATTCTCTTTCCGATAATATTTACATTCTAAACCGATGAGGGATTCCCCAAATAAATCATTACATCAACTTAACCTTGACGTGAAGGAAGTCGGTAGAAGTCTGATATTTTGGTTAAAGTTATTTTGATTATCTTAAGCAAATCCAAACTCAGTTTTAAGAAAGGCAAATTTTAAATAGCCTAACTTGAGATCAAGGATTAGGTATGTTTTGAAGGTTTTCTAAGATTCGGTTGAAGTTCAATCTTTCTCTGTATGATTATTCCCTAAAGGTGTTTCCCATAAATGCAATAATGACTCCATTTACCCAATAAAGGTTCTTAGTCTACTGTTCTTTCGCGTCTCACAAGGAGACGTGATCCCCATATGGAGCCTATGTTGGAACACATATAATCTTGAATTTTTGAGCTCTACATTCTACACTTCATGAAAAATATAATCTTTCCCAAAACGGTAACTTAGAAATTAAATTTCGAGATATCCAACATTGATGAAGTTTTTTCGTTTGATCAAACGACCCTAATATCTCCAAAGTGTTGGAGCCACCCAATTGTTAAAGAGGTAAATCACTAAAGGTCACTCCAGAGAATCGCGCTTTGCGCATTTCGATAAGTCTTAATGATAAAAGCCCCGAAACCCGAAAGTGTATGTTCCTCACTTTTCCTAAACCTTTAAAGGACACGAGTCATAGTACACGTGTATCTTTTGAGTCTTCCCTGAGTTGACACGTGGCACCCATTTCTGACATTTTCACTTGAAGATTCATACGATTCCAAGTAACACGTGGCACCTCCTTTTTCTCGACATGTCATCTAGAATGACGTCATCTGCGACACGTCACTATGGGAGATAACCCTTCAAAAATATAACAAAGAACTAATTCGTGAATCAACGAAGCACTAAAATGACGAAGTATTAAACTTTGATTAATTAATTTAATTATGGTCAAGAGATAATTAATGAATTCGCACTTCGGGGTTCGGATGTTTACCCTTCATCGCATCCTAAAATCTCCAAAGTCCAAATTTTCAAAACACTTAAAGTTAAATATGATTAATTAAGACTTAAAAGAGATTATCGGATAATTAATCACTTTGCACTTTCGGGTTTCAGAGATTTCCCCTCAAGCTCCATTTAAACTTCCCGAAGTCTAAACTCCCGAAACACTTGAAGTTAACACACCTTTTTTAAACATGATTAATTAAGGTTTTAAAAGAGATTATCTAGGAATTACCCTTCGTAGATTTGAGATTCGGAAAATTCTCACTCTGTCTCATCTAAAACTCTCGAACACGAACCATCGAATATTAATGGCATTTATGACTAATTAACGGTAATGATTTTTAACGGAGATTGTAGATCGCTAGGTAGACTTTTCCATTAAAGTTAATAAATTTTCCATGAGTAAAGCTATACTAGAATCAATGCATCTGATGTGAATAAAAACACTTCGATTTTGAATTCATTTTCACCCTCTGCAAAGTAGCAAGTTTTATCTGATTGAGAAGCTCACGCAATTCCTCTGCAACATGTAACCTCATTATGTTCTCTCAGTATCATGGAACCACGAAAGATGATGAAGAATACTGATGCGGCTAGTGAGAGCTCAAATCTGAATGTGGATGTTCTTTCAAACACTACGCCACAAGCCATAGACTCTGTTAAAACTTGGACACATGTGTTCGAGGTTCTTGAACATGAGATCATAAACTGTCCAAAAGATTCTGGTGATAAAGAAGACGATACTCATGAAACTAAACTCAAATATATAGCTCAGTCAAATCTACACACGATAGTTGCACGGCCGAGACTCATGCCATATAACGATATGATAAGTTGGGCCTTGGAAAACATCTACGTCCAAACCAGGAGCATCATCAACCACTAGAAGGTTGTCGTTGGTTCTTTCCGACCAGAACACCTCCAAGTAATGTATAAGCTATCTCCCAATCCTAAATATAATTACAATGTTTCATTTATGTTGGATTTGGAGCAAAAGGAATGCATACAATACGACAAGAGTTGCCTCGATATAATCAGGTCCTGGTGGGGGCACCCAGAAAATTTTAGGGCCAACGCTCATGGTATGTATGCTACATCATCATTGGATGTTCAAATGATTTACGTAGCCATGATGCTCTGTATACTGTTCAGGAAGAATATTCCTACTCATTTCTTAGTGGAATGGGTATCAATCATGCATGAGGTGGTCGAGGGCTACACTTTTAATTGGGCCAAAATTTTGTAAGATAACTTGGCCAAAGAAATTACTGAATACAAAATGGCGAAATCAAAGGGGCATCCTGCCCCTTTCTATATGTCTATGTATGTCATGGACGCCATATGTTTCATGACTCCTTTCCCATCGATGAATTGGAGTTGGACCCCGACTAGTGCAGAGCCTATTCACTTTTACCATTCCAAGTTGTGGGAGGAAAAAACCAATTATTTATTTTACAAAATCTATCACAATGTAGTGGTCCCTATTCATATATCCCTATATGGTCACCCACCCCCTCGAATTTCAGACAAAATTATGGGCAATCTCAGAAAACTAGTAGATTGGTTCATTGAAGAAAAATTATCTGATATCAGGGTTTTCAAATGTTCAGTTCCTCCCCATGCTCTCCCACGATTTTTACCAAACCGACTGGTATGCAGAGAAGTAGCTTACCAGACAATAATGAGAGGCATCAAAAAGGAGTTGAAGGCAGCCCAGAAAAAGTTATGGCCAACCTTCGCTATCCAGGTTGGTATGTTTTCACTATTGTATTTTGGTCACTTCAAAGTGGAGGCCGCAACTTTGGAAGATGTCAAATTGGTTGACATCGAATTCAAAAGGCACGACCCACACAAAATTGTGGAGAACCACCTGGCCCAATTCAACATGAAAAGATATGTGCATGAAAACTCCCCATATGATAAAATATTCAGGGGAGTTAGGTCTTATGGGGAGGTACTGAACAAATTCCAAACCTTGACCACAGATCAACAGGCCATTTTCCTTAGTTTCCAAAGACACAAGCGAAATAGTTTGCCGAAAATACTACAAGGAGAATCGATAGTCGCTCCTCCTGCACATGAATATATACCTCCAGGTTTTGAACCAGGGTACTCTGGTAAACATAATATTGAAGAAACCCCAATGAGCTCTGAGGTTTTGACTCAAGAATTAGAAGCCCCATTATTAGAACAACTAAGCCCCCAGGCCCTATCTCATCTTAAATATTACCTAAAGAAAGGATAGGATCTAGCTCCTTTGACACCAGCCACACCTGTTTTGAATACAATAGAGCAACAACCGTCTATGGAGATCGGTACTCCTATTACTTCATTGACACCTCTGCAGTCTAGTTTCATAAATCCTACTTTCGAAGTCATTTTTGTAGGTGATCTCACCCCAATAATTCCCGAAGAGATGCCTCCTTCGGATTTCTTCTTTAGCAAGAAATGGAGGGCCATTGTCAAAAGAGAATCACATCAGAAAGATGGGGTACTAACCAAAAGGCAGAGGATGTTGTATGATGGAAATAATTGTGATGACTCAGAATTCGCGAAAGAAGTTGCAGGTTCATTGGGTGCCTTTGCCACTGCAAATCAATGGTCTATAGAGAATTTGGCAAAGCAACTAAGAAAAAAAATCTTATTGGTGGGGTAGTTGCAAGACCAAATACTGACCATGGAACAGACTGAGAAGAATAAGATGAGACAAGACTTTGAACAAATCAGGGCTTATGATCGACTGCAAATCCAACAGCTACAGGCCAACTGTGAAGAACTCCATCAGAGTGCACAAACCAACCAGGGTCTAATCACTTAACGTGATGAATTTATAAGAAAACTACATGATATATTGAAGGTGACCGAAGGTACCTCGATAGACATTTTAGCCTTCCGAATTCAAGCATTGGAAATTAACGAAAAACTGGAAATGGCCCGGCAGGATCTTTTTATGAAGGTTGATTCCATCCCTAAGTGTTATCAGGTAGTAGACCTTGCTCTGAAGGATGTCTATATCAACGAAAGAGAAGCTAGATTAGCCCGAGCTAAGTTTCAAGAAGCCATCATATTGGCACAGAAAGATAATATCCCTGATTTTCCTCGGCTTTCCCCTTCTGAACAAGTAAGAGGTGATATGGCCCTGAAGGTGTGGGAAATGAATTTGGTAGAGAGCAAGAGATTAGCTAGGGAGGTAAAGGATGCTTTCCAAGAAGCGCTATCATCATTAGACAAGAGACTGATTGATTTTGAGGGAAGCAGTATCGCGGAGGCCCTAGGGAAAATTGATATTGAAATGAACCAACAAAACTCCAGAAAGAGCAAGGAGGAAACTCTAGCAGCCATCTAGGAAATGAGCTAGATTGACCTTCTTAAAATAAATAAATGGCTAGTGAACCCAAGTTCACAGTTTCAGGCCTTAGCTCAAGTCGTGAAAAGAATCCAAGAAAGGCTACCTCAAGTAGAAAGGAAATTGTACACTTTCGAGGTGAATGAAACAATTGAGCCATCAAAGTTGGTGGTGGAGTTTTTAGATAGATGCAACCAATGCATTGAGCATGGAAAAGCAAGCACAGTTGTGAGCAGGTAAGAAAATTTCATTGCATTACTGAAAATAGTTGGAGGGACGGATGGCAAAAAAACTACCACGACTAAGACATTATGCCGAATTATTGAGAAGACCAGACGACAGATGTGTGTAGCCTAAAGGAATGAGGAAAAGAAGCATTTTTCCAGCAGGTGAAGAGACAAAATAAAATGCTAGCAAAGCTCATCGGATTTTACACACTGCTATCTTATTTCCGAATTATGCTATTTTAATTAAACATTGTAAGAAGTCCAACCGTTTTGAGTTGTGACATATTTTGTATAAATACATAGATTTAAGATCTATTCAAGGATGCTTCTTGCCAGATGTAATAGAGAAAACTATCATTTTTTAGTATCAATACAAGTGCAGGTAGAGATTCCAAAATTTGTTCAATTTGGGTTATGTGTTTCTTCTGTATTTCCATATCTCAACATTTCCTTATGCAATTCCTTGATAAACGTTTGATTGCAATTTAGTATCACAACTACTATAATCATATTATATCAGTAATTCGTTAAGTAAGCAGTTTTTCCTCTGTATTTACTGTGAGTAAAACAAGACCTGCAAGCTGTGTGAATTATTGTACTTTATACTTTGTTCAAGGGTGCACTATATCTATTTTCTTCCATTGCAACAAGGTGAGACTCTTTAGCAATTGATGCCTTCCTTTGTTTAACATTTTTCTAATTTTCCCTCACACCATTCGATATTACAATTGTGACTCAGACATGAAATACGACCCCTGTATTGCCATATTGTTAATTTCATTTAAGGATCTTTTCTCATATAACTAAAGGTAGAAAAAGCACTATTTAAAAACAATCACTTTAATTTTCCTGATGCCTAAAATTACTCTTTGAGCCTTAATTTTAATCTCAGGAACAACATCTTTTTGGCGCCGTTGTCGGGGACGAAGAACCAAAGTTATTTTTCCCTGGGAAAACGACAAGGTAAATTTATATCTTTGATGGTGAACAAAGATTGAATACACAAGTAAGGATTATTTTTATCTTTCACTTGGCAACTCCACCGTAGATAAAACTAGCATTCGGTCGAAAGAATACCAGAAAGAATCCAGACGATAATTAGACCACACCAGTATCAGATCTCTAAAGGTTGTTGAAACCAAAGGGGTACCTCAAATTGACTACTGCATCAGCAGGTAAAGTATATCAACCCAAAGTTACGCAGGTTAATGCTAAGGTTCAGATTGAAGAACTAACCCCTGAAGTGAGTTTTAAACAAGTACCCTTTGCGAAGGCATCAACTAGTAAACCTGAAGCTAAGCTTGAGAATCCAGAGGTAATTGTACCCAAGATAAAGGTTGAGATTGACTCGACTGATACTCCTACCGGTATGAACAAAATATCCCTCTATATACCCATTTTCATTGACACTCTGTCGATTCCATCCTTGCCCGGAGTAAAGGTTTAAGTTTCCCGAAACTCTGAAGAAAATATTTTATACCCTGATTCATCCCCTATCGGTTCTCCTATATATACATCTTGTAAGTTTGAGGAAACCAGTCCACATTTCCCTTTTCCTCCTCTTCTAGATTTTTCATCTCCTAACAATCGTTTCCCAGAAATTCCTTTGCCACATCTCGAAGTAGTCGAAAGGTCACCACTTTGGTCCCTCAAAGTTTTTGAAAATCCCCTTTTTAGCTCCCGAAGTCCGTCCCCTAGACTTCCAATGGCTGTTGTTGGAGGAGGTGGCATTGGAGGTGGAGGATCAGGTGGAAAAGATAAAGTACAACCTCCACCCCTTAGAATCTTTGCCAAGGTAGCTACCAGATATGCTCCCTTGGTCCTCCCTGCTCCCCACCATGATTTACCTGAAAATTATATGAAAAACCTACCAAAATTCATGGGAGAGGGAGATTTAACCGCAACCGAGAACATAACCTTTTTTGATCAGTTTGTTGATATCCTGAGCATCGAAGACGAAGATGTCTACTCCAAGATGTTAGTACAAACCTTCGAATGACAAGTGAGAACCCGGTTTCGAGGACTCCCGGTAGGTTCCATATGGTCATATGATGATTTAGAAAATACCTTCCTAAGAAAATGGGGAGAGAATAAAGAATAAAGACCATCTCTATTATTTGACCGAATTTGAGGCTTTAAGAAAAAAGAATTATGAATCAGTTCTTGAATTTACTCATAGGTTCAACAAACTATACAACAATATCCCAGTTGAGTTCAAACCCTCTCAACCTGCTGCAAAGGTAACTTTTGCAGGAGCCTTTGAACCTGACTTTGCTCTCCTCTTAATAGAAAGAAGATCTGCCACTTTAGCAGGGATGCAGGACGATGCCATAGAAATTGAATCCAATATGATGGCATCCGGGAAATTAAAAAATAAGACTGAGATGGGAACCAAAGAACCTAGACATTTCAAAGGAAAATCCAAACCCTCTGGATCCGACAAGTCTGTTGAAGAAAAGATGGATGAGATGTCCAAAATAATCAAATATTTATCAAACAAAATATCCATAATGGAGCTAGATCAAGCCAAATCAGATACTTATTCTAGAAATCAGTTCAAGAGAAACCCTAACCCTCAGATGCAACAAAGACAAATAAAAAATGAATATCGAAAGATCCAAGCCCCGTTTAAAACTGAAAATTTTGTGCAGAGGGATGATATGCAAAATTATGAGGAGTTAGAAGAAGATCTGAACAACCTTAGTGATGATGATCTCGAGCCACATTTAACCAGACATGATTATGAGAAGTCTTTAGATCTGGAGTCCGAGGAAAGTATTAATAATCTAGGAGACTTTGTCTATGAAGGACTCATCGATTCAATAATGGTCGAACTCCAACAAAAGTATAATTTAAGGCCCAGAGAGAAAAATTCTACGAATAATCCACCGAATTTTTTTTTGTCACAAAGTAAAATGAATGAGGCAACAGCTACTAAAACGCCAACTGAAACACAAGTTTCCGAGACAAAACCAGTTGAAACAAGAGAAACACAAACTAAGAATCTGGAAAATACAGAAGCAAAAGTTCCAACCAAAGGAATCGAAAAAACAATCGTAGGTTTCAGTTTAGAAAACAAACTTAATAAAATTAAAATCCCCATGCCTCTGGTTGAGCTTGCGAAAAATCCAATCTATAGAAAGCAAATTGCTAAAATGATAAATTTTTCTGATGTTGAATGTCACACGAATGTTATTAATCTGCAAGATGAAAGACCTACAATCATGTTTGGTCCACTCATAGAAAACACCAAGGATTTTGTTGCTCCATTTTGTATTACACTAACTGTGCATGACCATTTGCTCCACAATTGCATGTTAGATTCTGGAGCCTCTCATAATTTAATGCCCAAAATTATCGTGGATAAATTAGGACTCGAAATTACTAGACCTTATCAATACTTTTACTCGTTTCATTCCAGAAAAGTTAAGTGTCTTGGCATGATTAAAGATCTCATAGTAAATCTTGTTCAAATCCCTGTAAAAAGTGTCCATATGGATGTGTTGTTGTTGACGTCCCTGCCAAATACAACATGCTTCTATCTAGGTCTTGGGGCACTAAATTAGGTGGATCAGTTCAGTTGGACATGACTTACACTACGATCCCAATTTTCGGTGGACAATTCACACGACTGTATAGAGAAACTAGACTGGCATATACAGTAAGTGACCCTCAAAATCCAAATAATTACCCAGTCTATGTTGTTGATCAGGACTTAGGAAATTGTATATTATCAATAGATGATGATTTCAAAGAATTTACAGAAGAATAAAATAAAAAAATAGAAAAAAAAAAAAACAAAGAAAAATGTAAATAGTAGGGAAGGAATATGGAAAATGTTTTTTGATGGTGCATCATCCTACGAAGGAGCAGGGTTTGGAGTGTTATTTGTAGTGCCAGTTGATGAGTACATTATTCCCTTCTCATATAGATTACAGTGGGACATTGATTATGTGAATATGAAACTCTAGTCTTGGGATTAGAAGTCGCCAAAAAGTTAAAAATTGAACATCTAATAGTTTATGGTGATGCAGAGATTATTGTGAAACAAATAAAACAACAATATCAAGCCAAGCATCCGAGGCTGAGGTCATATAGAAATTGTGCCTGGGATCTGATAGAGAATTTCTTCTCATCCTTTAATATTCACTCTATTCCCAGAATGGAAAATTAGCAGGCCAATTCTCTAGCCAAAGCTGCTACGACCTTTGTACCACCTACTGTCCTAAAATTGAAATATCACATCGATATGAGACATAGACCCTCGATTTTGAACAACGTTCAACACTGGAAAGTTTTCCAAGATGACGAACAAATTAAACAATTTATGGAAATGATTGACGAATTTTCCGAAACTCACATAGATTAGGAAAACCAAAATGATCCCACTTGGATTATGCAAGAGGGTGAAGACCCCAAAAAATTCCAGGATAAGATTGAAAATAATCGCATGCTTGTGCTTAAGAACAATCAGATTCCCATAGGTCTAATCCCCTTAGAGAGATTGTTTGACCAAGATGACATACCCTTAAAGTATACCTTACGACCTCAACCCGAAGAGGTTGAAGACTGTAATATAGGAACTGAAGAAAATCCTAAACTAGTCAAGATATCTAAATATCTCCCAACCTAAATGAAGAATAAGTACGCCGAGTTTCTTAAGAAATATAAAGTTTTTTTTGCATGGTCCTATGATGATCTGAAAACTTATGATACCTCTGTTATTGAACATAAGATTCATTTGAAACATGGTATCAAACATTTCAGGCAGAAACTCAGACAGATAAATCCTATCTTCCTGCCAGTGATAGAAAGAGAATTTAAGAAGCTTCTCGATGCAAAAATCATCATTCCACTCAGATATTCTGAATGGGTAGCGAATTTAGTACCTGTCAGAAAGAAAAATGGTGAAATAAGACTCTGTGTAGATTTCAGAAACTTAAATCGGTCATCCCTCAAAGACAACTACCCTTTGCCAAAAATGGATCATGTTCTAGAAAAAGTAGTTGGATCTAACAGAATGTCCATGATTGATGGTTTTTCCAGATACAATCAAATTGTTGTCCATGAAGACGACAAAAAAAAAACAGTGTTTACCACTCCGTGGGGAACTTTCATGTACGATAAAATGCCATTTGGTTTGATGAATGTAGGGCCTACTTTCCAAAGAGCGATGGAAATTGCGTTCTTCGGAGAAAGAGATAAGTTCGTCGTTATTTATCTCTATGATTTGATGTTTTTTTCTAACTCTGATGCAAAACATCTGTTGCACCTCAAGTAGACCTTCAAAAAATGCATAAAATTTGGTTTGTCTCTTAACCCCAAGAAATCACATTTTTCTATGCAAGAAGGTAAGCTCTTGGGTCATATAGTGTCAAAAGAAGGAATTAAGGTCAACCCTAAGGGGGTTGAGGCTATAGACACTATCAATATTCCTAGGAATAGAAAAGAATTCAATCCTTTTTAGGAAAGATAAACTTTTTGAGAAGATTCATTCCCAATTTTTCTGAAATAATTAAGTTGATTACAGATATGTTGAAGAAGGATAGCGAAGTGAAATGGACCGTCGAAGCCAAAGCATCATTCGAGCAAGTAAAGAAAGCTATAGGTGAAGTGCCAGTGTTAGAAAATCCAGAGTATACTAAGGAATTCTTAATCTTTTCATTCACTTCTGAACATACTATCACAGCGGTGCTCCTACAAAATAACGGCAAAGGCTTTGAGCAATCGATAGCCTTTTTTAGTAAGAGTCTCAGAGATGTGGAATTAAAGTATGATATACTTGAAAAACAAGTGTACGCAATGGTGAAATCCCTCAAAGCTTTCAGGACATATGTGTTGCATTCCAAAATAATTGCTTACGTGCCAACAAGTGTTGTCAAGGACATATTGGTTCAACCGGACAGTGACGGAAAGAGAGGTCGATGGTTAGCCAAATTTCAGGAGTTCGATCTAGAAATAAAACCGACCAAACTAGTCAAAGGACAAGGCCTGAAGAAACTATTAGCCGAATCGAATTTCAGATCACTCAGGATAAACCACCTAGAATCACACGGATATCTTCTAGATATAGAGGAGCTTGATGATCAAACACCTACAATTCAGATTCAAGATAAGTTTTCTTCCTCTTCTTGGTATTGTGATATTGTTTCATACTTCCTTACCCTTCAATGCCCGAACGACATGACTCCATTCAAAGCGATAACTTTGAAGCTACACACACTCAAATATTGTATTATTGATGGCCAGCTGTACTGGAAAGATCCTCTAGGTTTCTTGTTATGTTGCTTAACAGAACCTGAAAGAGAGAGTGTCATAAATAAATTTCATGAAGGAGTGTGTGGAGGAAACCACGCCTGGAGGGAAACAACCTACAAGATTTTAAGAGTTGGATATTATTGGCCAAAGTTATTTACTGACGTAAATGCCAAGGTCAGAGCCTGCAACTCTTGCCAACTGTTCTTCGATAAGCATAAACTTTCTTCACTACCTTCAATCCCAGTCAAAGCATAATCTCCCTTTCAACAATGGGGTCTAGATTTCATTGAAGAAATCCATCTGCAGTCAAGCGCACAACATAAATGGATTTTAACCGCCACCGATTACTTCACGAAATGGGTCGAAGCCATTCTGACTCGAAATGCTATGGATTCGGTGGTAATATATTTCTTGGAAGAAAAAATCCTATCAAGATTTGGTTGTCCACGAAAAATAGTCACTGACAACGCCCAAGCTTTCAAATCTATGGAAATGGTCTGTTTTTGCCAAAAATACAACATTGTGTTAGGACATTCTACAACCTGTTATCCTCAAGGCAATGGGTTGGCTGAATCATCCAACAAGAGCCTGATGACTATAATAAAAAAAAGTGTTAACAAAAAATAAGAAGGCTTGGCATGTTCACCTGAAGTACGTCTTATGGGGGAATCGGATCAGCACCAATAAATCAATAGGTATGTCCCCTTTTCAAATGGTTTATGGTATCGACGTTGTCCTTCCTATCAATCTCTCTCTTCCTATGATGAAGCTCTTGCAAGATTCAAATGAAGAGCCAAACGACATTACAAGAAGAATAAACCAAATAATCGAAGTCCAACAAAATAGGGCCGAAGTAGATGACATACTTCAAAGGTACCAATATAATGTGAAGGCCCTTTTCGATAAAATGTCTAAAGACAGGGATTTTTTTCCGAGCGATCTAGTTTTAAAGTGGGATGCTAGGATTGAGGATGCAGGAAAACATGGCAAGTTCGACCATATCTGGTTTGGACCTTTCAGGATTGCATCAGCTGAAGGGACAAATTCTTTCTTACTAGAAAACCTCGACGGAAAGATTCTTGATGCTCCTATCAACATGCGTTACCTAAAACATTTTATGAAATAGTCATTTTTCGAATTCCCATTGTATATACCGGTTTTTGTTTTCCATGTTTCGATTTGCAATTTTAATTGTTCTTTTGTAAATTATCTAAATTTTACTTTTACTATAAATAAACTAGGTTTACTTGATATCATGAAAGAAAAATATGAAAGAATCTGTACCACATATCATTTCTATCCTGCAGAATTTTCTGACATTTCCCATTTTCGTTTTCCTGTAGAATACATATTGTCTGTTGAGAGATAAGGATGTATCAGAATCCAACACTCAATTTTCAAAACCTTTGCTTTCTCTCAAAACAGGTGATAAATTAATGATTTACTTAATTGAAAATACAAAGGCAATCTGAGGTATGAACTCCTATTCCGTCGGTTCAAGCTAATTTGTTTTTAAGGAATCGTATCAGATATAAAGGAGGTTTCACTCATATAGATATTGTCACCTGATCAAAGATAAAAAGAAGTATGAAATTACAGCTTAATTCTAAAGCCTACTGTGAATGAAATAAAAATGAAATAGAAAATGAAAAGAAAAAAAAGAAAAAAAAACTTGAAGGAAGTTCGAGAATCAATAAAAAAACTTGTGTGGGAATGACGTCCGTTTGCATCAGACCCTCTGAATATCCATTTTGTTTTATTCTTCATATCCCCGAGCTTTTATTCTCTTTTGATTTCTGCTATCCTTCCTTTGGTCTTCATAGAAAGAAAGAATTTCACCTTGACTCTAAAAACTTAAAAACGTACCTTCAAAACGAGATTAAGTGAAAATATTTATGATTCCTATGATTTTAACTGAAAGAAAATATGTCTAGGCTAATCCTGATAACTTTAGCTCTTCTATCATATTTTTAAACTAATTAATTCGCTCAATGTCAATCCTTGAAAAATAAAAAATTCCCATTAAATCTTCCCTATAGGCGAAGGTGTATTGAAGATCGGGAGAGAATTAGTCCAGACTACAATAAAAATAATAATTTGACAGACCTTCGTTGTTAAATTTTAAGTAGATATCATCCCTTGTATGATACATACAAATTGATTGCCCCCACTTCAAAAATATTAAAATATAAGACAGTTGGTGAAAGGAAATTCATAATCTGATTGCCCCCATCTAGTCCAAGACAAATGGTGAAAGGAAATTCGAAATTCGATCGCCCCCATTTTGTCCAAAAGAGATAATGAAAGGAAATTCATGTAATAATTTCCCTCATCTCGGCAAAATGCAAAAGTGTTAATTGAAGTGGTGAAAGGAAATTCAATGGGAGAAGTAGATAACTTCACTGGGGTATTGAACATGCTCGTTGACAATGAAGCAATATCTATGATATTTGTATGGTTGTCATACATATCTATAAAACATACTCTGACATATAATTCTCTTTTTGATAATATTTACATTCTGAACCGACAAGGGATTCCCCAAATAAATCATTACATCAACTTAACCTTGATGCGAAGGAAGCCAGTAGAAGTCTGATATTTCGGTTAAAGTTATTTTGATTATCTTAAGAAAATCCAAACTCAATTTTAAGAAAGGGAAATTTTAAATAGCCTAACTTGAGATCAAGGATTAGGTATGTTTTGAAGGTTTTCTGAGATTTGGTTGAAGTTCAATTTTTCTCTGTATGATTATTCCCTAAAGTTGTTTCCCAGAAATGCAATAATGACTCCATTTACCCAATAAAGGCACTTAGTCTACTATTCTTCCACGTCTCACAGGGAGACGCGATCCCCAAATGGAGCCTATGTTGGAACACATATAATCCTGAACTTTTTAGCTCTACATTCTACACTTCATGAAAAATATAATCTTTCCCAAAACGACAACTTAGAAAATAACTTTCGATTTTTAAATCAAATTCATTTCTGGTTAATTAGTAATGAGGCGCGCGAGATATCTGTCGTTGATGAATTTTTTATGTTTGATTGAACAACCCTAATATCTTCGGAGTGTTGGAGCCGCCTAATTGTTAAAGAGGTAAATCACTAAAGGTCGCTCCGGAGCTTCGTGCTTCGGGCGTTTCGATAAGTCTTCATGGCAAAAGCCCCGAAACCCAAAAGTGTCTATTCATCACTTTTCCTAAACCTTTAAAGGACATGAGTCATAGTACACATGTATCTTTTGAGTCTTCCCTGAGTTGACATGTGGCACCTATTTTTTATATTTTCGCTTGAAGATTCATACGATTCCAAGTAACACGTGGCACCTCCATTTTCTCGACACGTCATCTAGAATGACATCATCTGCGACACGTCACTATGGGAGACAACCCTTTGGAAATATAACAAAGAACTAATTCGCGAATCAAAGAAGCACTAAAATGTCGAAGTATTAAACTTTAATTAATTAAGTTAATTATGGTCAAGAGATAATTAATGACTTCGCACTTCGGGGTTCGGACATTTACCCTTCATCGTATCCTAAAATCTTCGAAGTCTGAATTTCTGAAACACTCAAAGTTAAATATGATTAATTGAGACTTAAAATAGATTACCAGATAATTAATCACTTCGCACTTTTGGGTTTCGGAGATTTTCCCTCAAGCTGCATTTAAAGTTCCCGAAGTCCGAAATCCCAAAACACTTGAAGTTAACACACCTTTTTTAAACATGAATAATTAAGGTTTTAAAAGCGATTATCCAGGAATTAACCTTCACAAATTCGGGATTCGAAAAATTCTCACTCTGTCTCATCTAAAACTCTCGAACATGAACCGTCGAATATTAATGGAATTTATGACTAATTAACGATAATGATTTTTAACGGAGATTGCAGATCACTAGGTAGACTCTTCCATTAAAGTTAATAAATTTTTCGTTAGTAAAGCTATACTAGAATCAATGCATCTGATGTGAATAAAAACACTTCGATTTTGAATTCATTTTCACCCTCCACAAAGTAGCGAGTTTTATCTGATTGAGAAGCTCACGCAATTCCTCTACAACAGATAACCTCGTTATGTTCTCTTGATATCATGGCACCATGGAATATGATGAAGAAGACTGATGCGTCTAGTGAGGGTTCAAATATGAATGTGGACGTTCTGTCAGACACTACGCCGCGAGCCATAGACTCTTTAAATCTTGGACACAGGTGTTCGAGGTCCTGGAACATGAGATCATAAATTGTCCAGAAGATTCCAGTGATAAAGAAGACGATACTCATGAAACTAAACTAAGATATATAACTCAGTCAAAGCTACACAAGATAGTTGTGTGTCCAAGACTCATGCCATATAACGATATGATAAGCTGGGCCTTGGAAAACATCGACGTCCAAACCAGGAGCATCATCAACCACCAGAAGGTTGTCGTTGGTTCTTTCTGACCAGAACACCTCCAAGTAATGTATAAGTTATCTCCCAATCCTAAATATAATTACAATGTTGCATTTATGTTGGAGTTTGAGCAAAAGGAATGCATAAAATACGACAGGAGTTACCCCGATATAATCAGTTCCTGGTGGGGGCACCCAGAAAAGTTCAGGGTTGGCGCTCATGGTATGTATGCCATAATGTTGTTGGACGTTCACATGATTTATGTAGCCATGTTTCTCTGTAGAATGTTCGGGAAGAAGAGTCCTACTCATTTCCTGGTGGAATGGGTATCGATCATGCACGAGGTGGCCGAGGGCTACACTTTTAATTGGCCCAAAAAAAGTTCAGGCAACTTGGCCAAAGAAATTACTGAATACAAAATGGTGAAATCAAAGGGGCAACATGCCCCTTTCTATATGTCTTTGTATGTCATGGATGCCATCTGTTTCATGACTCCTTTCCCATTGATGAATTGGAGCTAGACCCCGACCAGTGCAGAGCTTGTTCACTTTTACCATTCCAAGCTGTGGGAGGAAAAATCCAAGGATTTATTTTATGAAATTTGTCACAATATAGTGGTCCTTGTTCATATAGCCCTATATGGTCACCCACCCCCTTGAATTTCAGACAGAATTATGGGGAATATCGGAAAACTAGAAGATTGGTTCATTGAAGAAAACTTCTCTTATATCAGGGTATTTAGATGTAAAGTTCCTCCCCATGCTCTCCCGTGATTTTTACCAGACCGACTGGTATGCAGAGAAGTAGCTTACCAGACAGTAATGGGAGGCATCAGCAAGGAGCTGAAGGCAACCAAGAAAAAGGTATGGCCGACCTTCCCTATCTAGGTTTGTATGTTTTCACTATTGGATTTTGGTCTCTCAAAAGTGGAGGTTGCGACTTTGGAAGATGTCAAATTGGTTGACATAGAATTCAAAAGGCACGACCCACACCAAATCGTGGAGAACCACCTGGCCCAATACAGCATGAAAAGATATGTGCATGAAAACTCCCCATACGATGAGATATTCAAGGGAGTTAGGTATTATGAGGAGGTACTGAATAGATTTCAAACCTTGTCCCCAAATCAACAGGTCAGTTTCCTTAGTTTCCAAATACATAGGCAAAACATTTTGTCAAAAATACTACAAGGAGAATCGATAGCCGCTCCTCCTGCACAAGAATCTATACCTCTAGGTTTTGAACCAAGGTACTCTGGTAAACAGAATATTGAAGAAACCCCAAAGAGCTCTGAGGTTTTGACTCAAGAATTAGAAGCCACATTATCAAAACAACTAATCCCCCATGCCCTATCTCATCTCAAATCTTACCTAAAGCAACGACAAGATGCAACTCCTTCGACACTAGCCACACCTACTTCCAATACAGTAGAGAAACAACCGTCTACAAATATCGATACTCCTATTACTTTATTGACACCTCTGCAGTCTAGTTTCAAAAATCTTAGTTCTGAAGTCAATTTTGTAGGTGATCTCACCCCAATATTTCCCGAAGAGATGCCTCCTTCGTATTTTTTCTTTACCAAGTAATGGAGGGTCATCGTCAAAAGAGAATAATAGCAGAAAGACAGGGTAATAACCAAAAGGCAGAGGATGTTGTATGACGGAAATAATCGCGATGATTCGGAATTCGCGAAAGAAGTTGCAGGTTCATTGGGTGCCTTTGCCACTGCAAATCAATGGTCTGTAGAGAAATTGGCAAAGCAACTAAGACAAAAAATCTTACTGGTGGGGAAGTTGCAAGATCAAATACTGACCATGGAACAGACTGTAAAGAATAAGATGAGCCAAGACTTTGAACAAATCAGGGCTTATGATCGGCTGCAAATACAACAACTGCAGGCCAACTGTGAAGAACTCCATCATAGTGCACAAACCAACCAGGGTCTAATCACTCAATGTGATGAATTTATAAGACAAATGCAAGCTAAATTGAAGGTGACCGAAGGTACCTCGATAGACATTCTGACCTTCTTAATTCAAGCATTAGAAATTAACAAAAAACTGGAAATGGCTCGACATGATCTTTTTATGAAGGTTGATGCCATCCAGAAGTGTTATCAGGCAGTAGACCTTGCTCTAAAGGATGTCTATATCAAGGAAAGAGAAGCTCACTTAGCCCGAGCTAAGTTTTAAGAAGCCATAATATTGGCACATAATGATAATATCCTTGATTTTCCTCAGCTTTCCCCTTCTGAACAAATAAGAGGTGATATGGCCCTGGAGGTGTGGGAAATGAATTTGGCAGAGAGAAAGAGATTATTCAGGGAGGTAAAGGACGCTTTCCAAGAAGCGCTATCATCATTAGACAAGAGACTGATTGATTTCAAGGGAAGCAATATCGTGGAGGCCCTGGGGCAAATCAATATTGAAATGAACCATCAAAAATGCAGAAAGGAAAAGGAGGAAACTTTGGCAGCCATCCAGGAAAGGAAATTCACAATAAAGCATTTAATAACATGAAATTGCAGAAATTTACTTACTTCACCAAGATAATGACAAGTGAAAACCCTAATTGTAGAAAATTCCTCCAAAAATCAGCAAATAGACATCCAAAATTGTCCTCCTAAAGATAGTGCATGAGTAAAAGAGACAATAACCCCAAAAATAGCAAATATTTAGACGTCTCTCTCACTTGTGTGAGGAAAGTTGTGATGATAAAATTAAATTTCAAGGAGGTGTATTTATATGATCCATCCTTGACCTATTTGTCCACTTAAATTGTCAACATAAAAATAAAAGAGGGTCAACCCCCTCAAATCATCCCTTTGATTTAAAAAATTCAAATTTAAATAAAAATATATCCCTAGAGGGTTGATG
>SNQJ01S0143079.1:0-16257 GCA_010110895.2 Picea sitchensis
TACATTATTTCAACACTCCCCCTTAACAAGAAGGGTATTCTTCATCAGCATCAGGCGAGAGAGGTCTGCATCATCAGTGGCATCTGGAGGACAATATCGTCAATATCATCTTGAACCATTGTCTAGCACATTTACGAGTCATCAAAAGTTTTCTTCATCGATAGCATCATCATTCTCGAAAGAATGCTATCATCATCTGCATCAAATATGTATCAGTAAAAATGATACCTCATCACAACACTAGGCTGGCACATCACAATACTACACTGTCTCAATGTCACAGCTGATAAGCTGGTAGCTCAGTGTCAGTCACATCTTGCTTTACGTCTAAAAACCAGGTCAGAAGCAAGTAATATCATCATCTCGCTTTACGTCTAACAACTAGGTCAGAAGCGAGGAATCACAACGTCATGCTTTACATCTAACAACTAGGTCAGAAACATGACTCATCTTGCTTTACGTCTAACAACGAGGTCAGAAGTAAGGAACACATCAACATCTCGCTTTACGTCTAACAACGAGGTCAGAAGCGAGGAATCATATTGCTTTACGTCTAACAACTAGGTTAGAAGCAAGGAATCAACGACGTCATGCTTTACGTCTAACAATTAGGTCAGAAGCATGACTCATCTTGCTTTACGTCTAACAGTGAGGTTAGAAGCAAGGATCACACGATGTCATGCTTTACGTCTAACAGCGAGGTTAGAAGCATGGATCATCTTGCTTTACGTCTAACAGTGAGGTCAGAAGCAAGGATCACATGGCGTCATGCTTTACGTCTAACAGCGAGGTCAGAAGCAAGGAATACATATACTCCCCCTTTTAGGGAGGGTCCTTTCGGACTATACCAAGCTTATCTCAAAAGTGTTCAAACTTTACACGAGATAGAGGATTAGTCAACACGTCAGCAACCTGTTCATCTGTGCTAATGTACTGGAGCTTCAAGGCTCCTCTCTGTACCATGTCGCGGATGAAATGATAGCGGATATCTATGTGCTTCGATCTGTCATGGAACACAGGATTCTCTGTCATTTTAATGCAGCTTTGATTGTCACATAGAATTGCGGTTTCTCTCATCTCCAAATCAAATAGGCCTGTCAACAACTTTTGAAGCCATATAGCTTCGCAGCTAGCAGAACATGCGACAATGTACTCTGCTTCCGCTGTGCTGAGTGATTGTCAGATAGAATCGTCGTTTCTCTCATCTCCAAATCAAATAGGCCTCAACTTTTGAAGCCATATAGTCATAAATGTTTAATGATGCGACATCGTAATTTCGCCTCCATTGTGTCAGAGTAATAGTTTACTGCTTCCTACTCTGCCACACGATCATAGATGATCCCAAACTCCAAAACAACATACCTAAGTGCTTTTTCTATCGCTAATGCTTCCTTCAATTTATCGTAAGTATATCCACTAAGTGTGAAGTCATGATTCCATCATAGCGAGACCATAATCCAATGTACCTTAAGGTATCACCATGTTTTGAAATAATTAGGTGAACATCATTCTGCTCACCTTGAACTGACTCAAGGTGTTCATCAGAAACAAATGTCCGTCCGTGTTCGCCGTACATCAATGATCTAATAACTGTCTGCATGTGAGTGGCGCATCTACAACCGACAAGTATCAACTAATAGCTTTACTTACTCCATGGGAGTATTCATGGATCCAGAGCTCCTAGTACGTCGACCCTTTAAGATTTCGACCGTACTCAGTTGGCTTTGATACATGTTAATGTTTATGCCATTATTATAGCTTCAGATTTCAATAGATAAGAGCATCATAAGAACAAGATCACTAAGAAACACGATTCACAAGAGACACATCATTTATCCTCGAAACCCTAGGGAAGAAACCCAACAAAACTTCCTTATCATAAATATTTTATACAATGTTCAAGAGATAACTCAAACCAATACGTATATTCCTCCAAGAGATGTGCCACTTCCTTTCTCCTCTCTCCAACCTGTAATTGCGTACTGGTTCTTCATAAGAGAATGAGCAAGTGAGTTGTGTGTTCAGCGAGGCTTAGCCCTTATTTATATACAAGACCGCACGCAGAAAGGTCACAATCATGTGGTCAATTTCACTCTTGGTGGTGTTGTAACATATATTGAAAATTTCCGAAATTACTTAGGCAATTTCGCCCAAATTTAACAACAGATGAAAGCCTTCTTCGTATCCTCCTCAGCCCTATCTATTGCTTATATACAGATACTATAAATCTCAGAGGCTTCTGTGTCGTTGGCTACTGCTTCTGTTGCTGCAAGATTTTTCCGAGCATGGGCGAACTTGGGATTCTCAATCCATTTTTCCATTTAATCGTACAAGTAAAGAAATTGATTGACTATGGCTGTGAGGATGAAGCCCCCGTAATTCCCCCGTGGAATGCTTCAGAATAAAGTTCTCCTTCTTTGAGGAATTTCCGCGAAGGAATCGATCCCAAGTAGCTAACCTCATTGCTTAAAATTTTGTATACGTAATCACTCGGCATGGACAAGGTTACTGACCTTACAATGGTCAGTAGTTGTCAAGAAGTTTTCAAGGATTTCAACGGCCGTCGAGCTGGAATGATCAAAGCCCTCACCACTGATTTGGAGGAATTTTACCAGCAATGCGATCCAGAGAAAGAGAATTTGTGTCCGTATCGCCTTCCAAGCGAAACATGGGAAGTTAATTTACCTGCTAAAGAAGTGCCACCTGAACTTCCCGAGCCAGCTCTGGGAATTAACTTTGTAAGGGATGGAATGCAAGAAAAATATTGGTTATCTTTGGTAGTTGTTCACAGTGATGCATGGTTACTTGCAGTTGCATTCTATTTTGGTGCGCAATTTGGATTTGAGAAAAATGACAGGAGGCATCTTTTCAACATGATCAATGAGATTCCTACTATATTTTAGGTGGTGACGGAATCAGAAAAGAAGAAAAACAAAGAGAAATCAAGTGTGATCAATCACAATGGCAATAAAAGCAAACCTAATGCAAAATTGCATGTTTCTGAATCACAGACAAAAGTATCAAAGTTACCACCTCCACCTAGGGAAGAAGATGGTACACAAAATCATAGAAGAGAAGAGAGAAAGCTATTCCACCTGCACTTACCCAAGTCGTCTAGGGGATGTGTTAGACGTGTTACTACAGGAAACAAATGTTTTAGCAGAGCAGTACTTCCCCATAGATGTCATATGTGATAACATGATAAGCATTTGATGATTCCTGGGAAGATTCCGCATTCACCTAATGACTTTCGCAATCAAATTTCTCATAGACCGCCCGCTTGGTAATTCAAGCAACAATTACGGGGAAGAAAACACGGTTGAAGAAACTAAGAAACATGAAGAAAAGAGCACCGACTTGGAGTGGTTACACGGCCCTTGACCTTTACTCAGAATGTGATAACTGAGACTTTACGAATGGGGAATATCATCACTGGTGTAATGAGAAAGGCATTGCATGATGTGGAGATTAAAGGACACTTCATCCCCAAAGGCTGGTGTGTGTTCACATACTTCAAATCCATTCACCTGGACAAGGACTTCTATAAGAGTCCATACAAATTCAATCCTTGGAGATGGCAAGAAAAGGATCCGATTGGTAGCAGTTTTATTTGGAGGAGGCCAGAGACTTTGCCCAGGCATTGACATGGAAACACTGGAAGCTTCCATCTTCTTGCATCAGCTTGTCACACAATACAGTTGGGGGGCAGAAGAATTATTCTATTGTGAATTTTCCAATAGCTCAAATGAAGAAAAGAATGCCCATCCGGATCAAGAAGATCATCACTTCACACTTTTAGCTTCCCATAAAATATAATTTCTGCATATTGAACAAACTGCAAAAGATGACAAATTTGGCTATGGCCTCTGTGTGTATAAACTAAGAAAGAAGGCACGGGTAATAGAGTCCATGATAGAGAGGAAGCTTGGATTATTTAAGGCGAACTATCCCTGTGGTTGGATTGTAGCAATTTGTGAAGACATATAAGCATGAGTGTACATTATCAATGTCATAGTTATGTAATAAGGTTTAGGAGTGGTCAATTAATGTTTACAGGATAACACAAAGATTTATCCCAGCTGAAAATACACCAATTGCCAAATGATTAGTAACGACGGAGCATCCATAATGCGACGCCCAAAAGACAAAACCATTTCATATTTCTTTTATGTAACGACAGAGTGCGATAGGTGATATAATCGTTGGAGGAGGCTACCAAAAGGGGCTAAGTGATGGGGAAAACCTCTTGTGAAGAGGGTTCCTTTGTATCGAGTTAATTTGTAACCGAATTGGAGTAATACGCATCTAATAGCATTTACTTGAGACCGTGATTCCATCACTACGATTCTTTCAGGTTCCGTTGTTATTATCATATTGTTTATTTCTTTAGTCAGGTTAAATTTGTTTGGAATTCATTCTATATGCTCCTTACACACAGTTGATATATATGTGTTGTGTTCTATGGTGACTGATCAAAATTTGTTCAATATAAGCGCTCTGCATCTAGTTATCAACCTTCATTTGTTTTCCCCTAAAGTTGTAGTGAAAATTCATCCTTGATAGATGCTTTCACCCAGGATGGTCTTCCTTTCTTTTCTCGCTACCGCATCATGATTATCAATCGCTAAAAGATAGAATTATTTTGCCTCATTTTCCTCAAGTAACAATATCACTGCTATTATCCCTTTTATTGGGTTTTCACTTGACTCCATGCCCATGGACTATCGGGTCCAACCCCCAAACTTTAAAATCCAAAACTATCATTTACACATAAATCTGCCCACCATTTCACGCTTACTTAAGATCATATTGTGACATTATTCGAGATCCCTCTTAGGTTGGGAGAGGCAACTTCCAATCCAAAGTGGCTCGAGGTTGTCTAGGATTGATTTGCATGCAACCCATTTTTAGTTTCGAGTGTCAACAGTGGGTAAACCCATCTTTAATTAATTCTCGGTCTTCCATTATAACCGCCGGGCCAACTTCATTCGTTCTTTGTAATTGTCCAATGACCAATCCACAAAAGGGGATTTGGTCCTTATACACCATCCATATTGATTAATCCACAATGGGATTAATCTAATAACAATAATAATAATGACATGATTGACCGCGAATGGGGATTTAATCCACAACAAAATAATAATAAGAATGCCTTTGCGCTTACATTATTTCAACAACTCTTTAACAAGAAGGGTATTCTTCATCGCAAAGATCGTGAGATAACCGTGATCATCGCGGGTATCCGGAGGATGATCGTCAATATCATCTTGAACCATTCAGTTATTACTTTACGAAGTCATTGGAAGCTTCATCGACATCATCATCATTCCCTCGAAAGAATGCTATCATCATCCGCATCAAATATGTATCAAAAATGCGATACCTCATCACAACACTAGGTCAGTACACATCATCACAATACTACACCGCCTCAATGTCGCGCCTGATAAGTCGGTAGCTCCGTCGGCCACATCTTGCTTTACATCTAAATAACCAGGGTCGTAAGGTATTATCATCATATTGCTTACATCTAACAACTAGGTCAAGCGAGGAATCGCTGTAACGCTAAGCGTTTTACGCCCAACAACTAGGTCGGGCATGACTCATCTTGTTTACGCCTAACAATGAGGTCAAGCAAGGAACACATCAACATCTCGCTTACGTCTAAAAACGAGGTAAGAAGAAAGGAACACACATCATCTTGCTTTACGCCCAACAACAAGGTCAGAAGCAAGGGACACACAACATCATGCTTTACAACTAACAACTAGGGGCTCTAAGTACGACTCATCTGCTTTACGAATGTAGGTCAAGCAAGGATCACACGCATGTCAAGAATATATCAACAAAGCCATAAAATCGGACAATGGCTTGGTCTTTTCAATTGCAGGTTTCCAGGTTCCTTCTAGGACACCATACTTCTCTACATCCTTAATAAACTCTCTTGCTCATATGTGCTTTCTTTTTATGGGAGAAGGTCATTTTGAGGAGGTTCTTGAACTTCTACTATCATGGTCTTCTGTGGTTCCTTCGTGGAAGTTACTTACTCTCTCATCGGTTCTGCAGAAGCTCGGGAACCTCCCTCATTGATTCGCAATCCTGGGATTTGCTGTGTTCTCTTCATATACTTCTTCAAGCCGGAATCTTCTCGATTTCTTAAGTATAAGCTTTCTTCATCAATGGTCACATCCCCAGTTGATCTCAATGTGGCGGTGACCTGGTATAAGATTCTCAAGGCCTTGAGACCCCACAAATATTCCACAAATATTCCCTTCTTTCCTGAGGGGGTGCCAAATTTCTTTTCTCTTTGGTATATGAATAAACACCGGACAACCAAATATTTTGAGATGGCTTACCTCTAGCTTCCTATGAACATCTCTTTCCTCGGGTGTCTTGAGCCCAAGTTCACTATGTGAAGGCCAAATATGCACATAAACAATCGGCCATTTTTGCTTCCTCGCCCATAAGCAATATATATGAAGATCATGGATCATATTCTTCACAACTTCCAACATGGTTCCGTTCTTCCATTCAGCTATTCATTTGTTTAGGATCTTGATCCCAACATCTTTGCGTAAGTTCAATGGTGCCCTTTCCTCGAGCTATATTCTCCTCCATTATTTGACCTCGAGATCTTAATCTTCTCTTATGAGTGGTTCTCTTATCAAGGCTTTGGACTCCTTGATCTTGCTGAACACTTCAAATATATCTAGGTCTTTATGATAATAACTATTAGTGAACTATACATAGTACAGTATACCCATTAATGAGGATGTGATGGTATTGGCCACACACACCAATGGATGAGTTCTGGGACTCTTCTGTCTTGATGTCCCTCTTTGAAAACGTGTTCTTGATGTTCTTCCCTTTGTGCACATCCATTGCATATGCCTTCTTGATCAACCTTGAGTTTTGTTAAACCTGTGACAACTTTGCATATTTATGGTAGTGCCTTGTAGTTTATTTGAGCTAATCTTCTAGAGTTCATGATTCTTCAATAGCTTGGGTCATGGAAGCTTCTAAGTAACCCACCTTCTTATTTCAGTTAATCGATGATTGCTTCTATTTATGATCTCTCCTTAGCATCGCTGTCTTCAGAACCTTCTCTATTTCTTCCTCATGTGACCTAGAGAAGGTCAACAAAACAAATGTGCAAGAATAATAATATCCTTCTGATAATATAAAGCAATAGCTTGAACAATCATCACAAGAGTTCTTTAAAGGAGCTATCACTTATAATTCATCTGAGGTAAATATTAAAGGTAAGGAATACAATACTAAATGAGGTCAACACTCCTATAGCGTTGTGATAGAACATTTATTCCATGATACCAAACTAACACACGGTTTCTCCGTAGGTGTTAGTCATATCAAACAAAGTATTTACCTCTATATTCTCACATGCTATCAAGTATAATACTTTACGAGATTGCTATTCCCTAAATTCAACATCACTTGTCATGTACCTTTGAATATTGATTAATCAAACATGGATCCCGGAGCCTTGTCCTCAAGAGTGAGTGTTGTTTATTTTCTAGCTCTCCTTCACCAAGTGACGAAAGTGCTTTCAACCTGTTTGTCGTACTAAGACAATACGCTATCTTGAAAGAAGGTTAGGGTTAGAGGATAATTCTATGATCAACTTTCAACTCTTCTAATAATTTGATCATAACTTCAACATGAAAACATTGATTAAGATAATGTCATGACAAATAGATGTATATCGTAATAATCACACTGGTTGCATCATTCCTCTGAATGTGTTGGATCTTGAGATCCTTCTTGATCTATGGAAAAAGATCCCTTCTCATGCAAATACTCTTTAGGGGTTTTAAATCCATTAACCATATGTGAGTACATACCTCGATAACATTTGCGTGTAGTGGCTCCATCCGGTAGCAATGGTAATCATTACCAAAAACTCAAGAGTGATTGCAACTAGTTCTACTACTACAGCAACCAACCGGTAATCGAACTCTAATCGGTTCTCGAGACTACAACCGCAGAACTTAGGGTTTTATGAGGAAACCTAATTTTTCAAACTTCGAATTTTGAAATTCAGATCCAGAGGATAGATGCTAAGTCAGGCGAGTAAGTTGGTGCGGTCAAATTTTTGAAAATCCAACTTTTATCCCTTCAACTGATTCAAGGATTGACTGGTGCTTCTTGTTTTCTCATACTTCCGTACCGTACCGTTTTCTGTTTTTGGTACTTTGTGAAACTAGGGTTTCACTTTCCGAGATCTAGCCACCTAAAAGGTGTGCTCTATGCCAAAATGATCCTTGGGGAGGGTACAACTTTCTAGGGTTTCTAGGGAGTTTAAAGATTCACTTTGCCAAACCCTAATTTTGGGTGGTAACAAGTTGATTTTTCCTTCCTACAACATGCTTCCTTCAGTTGGCTCTAATACCATGTTAATGTTTATGCCATTATTATAGTTCTTTGCAATTTCAATAGATATATCATAAGAACAAGATCACTGAGAACACACATTCACAAGAGACATAACATTTATCTTGGGAAACCCTCTAGGGGAAGAAACCCGTTACCTCTTTATCATAAATAGCTTTATACAATGTTCAAGAGATAACCTCAAACCACAGATATTCCTCCCCTAAGAGATACCACTCTTCTCCCTCTCTAACTAGTAATTGCAAATTTTCGTCTCATAAGAGAATGAGGGTGAGTTAGGTAGTTTAGCGAGGTTAGCCTTCTTATTTATATTAAGATCGTACGTAGAAAGGTCAGCACCGGGTATCGACCTTCACTGGGTGGGTAAACTCATCTTTAATTAATTATGGGTCTTCCATTATAACTCATCAAGTATGTTTTAATTCTTATTCGCCCTTTGTAATTGTCCATGACCAATCCGCAAAAGGATTTGGTCCCATAATTACCCATTAATGATTAATCCCCTCAATGGGGATTAATCCAATAACAATAATAATAATAATGACATGATTAATCCAAGCAATGGGGATTTAATCCAATAAAACAATAATAATAAGAATGCTCTTCGCAGCTACATTATTTCAACACTTCCTTAACAAGAAGGGTATTCTTCATCAAAGTCAAACGAGAGGTTCCATCATTAGTGGCATCCGAGCATGCATCGCCAATATCATCTTGAAGCATTGTGTAGCACATTTACGAGTCATCAGAAGTTTCTTCATCGACATTATCATCATCATTCTCGAAAGAATGGTATCATCATTTGCATCAAATATGTAACAGTAAAAAAAAAAATGATACCTCATCACAACATCTAGTCGGGCATATCACAATACCAATCGCCTCAATGTCACGCTGATAAGTCAGAAGCCTCGTCACCACATCTGCTTCACGCCCAACAACTAGGTCAGAAGAAAGTATTATCTCTCTTTACGCCTAACAACTAGGTCAAAACCAAGTAATATCATCATCTCACCTTACATCTAAAAACTAGGTCAAAATAAAGGAACACACAACATCATGCTCTACGTCTAACAACGAGGTCAAGCAAGGAACACATCAACATCTCTTTATGTCTAACAACCAGGTCGGAAGGGAGGAATCATCTTGTTTTTACATCTAACAACTAGCCTGAAGCAAGGAATCTGCGTCATGCTTTACGCCCAACAACTAGGTCGTATACGACTCATCTGTTTACGCCTAACAAAGAGGTCGGGCAGGATCACACGGGACAGTCATGTTTACGCCTCCAATGGTGGTCGGCATGACTCATCTTGTTTTACTGCCTAATGTCGAGGGTCGTATAGTGATCACATGCCGCCATGCTTTACGCCTAACAACAGGTCAAGCATGACTCCATCTTGTTTTACATCTAACAGCCTAGGTCAAGCAAGGAATACATATACTCCCCTTTCAGGGAAGGTCCTTCAAACTATACCAAGTTTATCTTGAAAGTGTTCAAACTTTACACGAGATAGATAGTTTAGTCAACACGCCGCTGAACTGTCTACATCCGTATAATGTAACGGAGCTCAAGTCTCTCCGTATCATGTCGCAAATGAAATGATAGTAGATCTCAGCTATGTGTTTCAACTCGTGGAACAGCGGATTCTCTCATTATTTTAATGCAACTTTTGATTTCACATAGAATCGCTGGTTTTCATCTCCATCAGCCAGGCATGTCGCCAACTTTCGGCTATAGTCATAAAGTAACATGCCACAATACCTCGATTCACTGCGTCGAGCACATCGATTGCTTCCTACTCACCATGAGATCATAGATGATCCCAAACCGAAACAACATCCGGAAGTGCTTTTTCTATCGGAATCGCTTCAGTCAACTGCATCGTAAGATATCCACTCAGGCAAGTCATGATCTCCATCATAGCCGGTCGACCATAATCCAATGTTTTGTACCACTAGGTGAACACGTCGAGCTGGATGGAATTGAGAGTGGAGGAATGAGCCTGAATGGCCGGAGGAAGGATGGATGGACTGGATGGAGGAGGAAAGGAGGAGGAAGGAAGGAAAGGAGAGGAAAGGACCCGGAAGGAAGGACGGACGGAGGAAGGACGGACAGGACGGAATGGAGATGGAGCCCCACAGGAAGATGGGATGAAAGAGGAAGGAGAATGGAGGAGGAGGATGGATGGAATGGAAGGATAAGGAAGGGAGCCGGATGAAAGGACACGATGCCGGACGGAAATGGACGGATGGAGCCGGATGGAAGGACGGAGGACTTGAGGAAGGAAAGGAGGAAGGATGACAGGGATTTGAGAGCCGGAGGAATGAATGGAGGAAATGGAAATGGAGGAGGAAAGAGGAAAGGAAGGAAGGAGGATGGATGGATGGAGGAGGATGGATGGACAGAGGACGGAAAGAGCCATGGAAAGGACAAGGAATGGAAAGGATGGACGGATGAATGGAGGACGGATGGACACGGAATGGCCCGGACCGGACGGAGCCGGACGGACGGATGGATGGATGGAAGGATGGAAGGACGGATGGACGGAATGGAGGGATGGACGATGATGGATGGATGGAGGACGGATGGAGGATGGATGGAATGGAGGACTGGAGGAATGGAGGACGGAATGGAATGGATGGAATGGAGGATGAGGACGAGGAGATGGATGGAAGGATGGAAGGAGGAAGGAAGGAAGGAAAGATGGATGGAAGGAAAGGAATGGATGGATGGATGGACGGAGCCGGAGTGGATGGATGGAATGGAAGGAAATGGATGATGGAATGGAAGGAAGGAATGACGGATGGAATGGAGCCGGATGGATGGAGTGGATGATGGACGGATGGACGATGGAATGGAGCCGGACTGGACGGATGGAGTGGAGGAAATGGATGGAGGAATGGACAGATTGGAATGGAATGGACATGGACGGAGGACGGAGGAAATGGAGGAGTGGATGGAGGAGCCGGATGGAAGGAATGGAAAAACTCACCTATCGCCTTTTCCGGGCATTCGTGATTCTTTGAGTGAAGAGATGTTTTAAATTTGATGAACTGCTTTATTTCAAAGTTTCACTTCGCAACAAGATGTTATTCTCCGAAGTTTCGTAGGGCTAGCATTACAATCGCTAACTCTAAATCATGAGTTATGCATAACTCTTCGTGTTTCTTCAACTTTCTTTGACACATAAGCTATCACTCCTCCATCCTCGTGACAGCATGGCTCCCAACCTATGCTTCGAGGCATCCGTGATGACCGTGAAGTCCTTTTCCATAACCGGCACTCGTGAGAATTGGCGCATCAGTTAGTAACCTCTTAAGCTCACCGAATGCACTATCACACTCTTCCATACATTCATACCTGACTTTGCGTTGCAAGTTGGTGATGGTTTTCGCTATTTTGAGAATCCTTCTACAAATCTCCTGTAATAATAACTCGCTAGCCCTAAGGAAGCTCCTCACCTTCATGGGTATTTGGCACCGCCATTCCATAATGGCTCTTTACCTTTTCGTCCACAAAGATTCCTTCACGAAACGATTTTAATTCCAAATAGTGGATCTCTTCGAAGAAGGAACATCTGGCCAACTTCCCATACAATTTGTTTTCTAAGGTGACAACACTATTCGCAAGTGTTCCTCGTGGTTCTTTCATTTTGGAATAGATGAGAATGTCATCTAAAAGACTTGTACAAAACGGTCTGGGTACTTCCGGAATACGCCGTTAATGAGGTTTATGAATACCGCATTGGTCAATCTGAAGGGTACTACAACAAACTTGTAATGTCCAAACCGAAGTTCAAAGGCAGTTTTGGGATATCACCTTCCTAACTTTAACCGATACCGTATCGCGAAATCACCTTGAGAATACCGCCGCTCTTTCATCCGGTCGGCGAGGTCATCTATCCGATGTATTGGGTACCTATTTTTCATTAAAGCATGGTTTAAGTCCCTGTAATATATACACGCTAGCGATCCATCCTTTCTTTACAAAAAATTATCGGCGCACTTGTGGTGAGCATTAATCGGATCTTTATTAGCCCCAAGTCCAAGAATTTTCTTCAACTACATTTGCAATTCACAAAGTTCGCTGTCATCCGATACAAAGTCTTGGAAATAGGTTCTACACCGTGTTTTAGCTCAATGGTAAATCAATCTCCCTCTCAAGAGATAACCCTAGTAACTCGTTCGAAAAAACATCCCGAAATTATGACAATAATGGTCGGGCACCGAACCAATGAGGGGTCCCTTTCCTTTTCATTCACCGCCTAATTACATAAAGTCGTATTTTCAATTTGTCTCAAGCATCGCTAACCTTCATAGTGGATATAAAGTGTAACGACACTTTTCTCTCTACACCCTGATCTCTATTGGTCTTCTTTCATCATCGACACAAAGTAATTCCTCTTTGTGAAACGATCTACCAAAGCTCGGTGAGTCAGCTAACCAATCCGTTCCAAGGATTAGGTCATATGCCCTAAGAGCAGCGTTGACGATACCTTCAACACTCCCGTGTCTACTATACAATTATCAACACTAGGTCCTACCGCTTGTTTTTCCCTCCGGCCATCTCTCGACTTGTTTAAAGTCATCGCGTCTTCGAGGGGTGCCAACCCACTCTTTTCTAATGCGTATGGTGAAATGAAACTATTTGTTGCACCAGAATCAAACAAAAAATCTTAACATTGATATGCGCGATTTAGCGTACTTGATGACTCCACCACCGTGGATTGATGTTCGGCCTGGTGGTTATTAACCGCTGTGTAAATCTGGTGGCTGCTACTTGCTCTCCCCATCGGTGCCTTTCCTTCTCTATGCACGAACCTTGATTGTAACTCTGGGTAGTCGCACTGGTAATGGGGTCCTTCGCACCTCCAACAGGTAACACGAGATTGAACCTGTGCACTGTTATGTGACTGTCTTTGAAATGAGTTCCTTCCCCTGGAACCCCTGCCCCTACTAGCTGTTCCCTGCGATGGTCGTGGACCTGTCTGCACCGTTGGCGATGAACAAGATGCTGCACTCGCTGCCATTGAAATCCCTACAGCTACTGTCCTTGGCACGACTCTGTTACCATATGGCGGTGGTCTTGAGCCCCCTCCCCTAGGAAATGTCCTCGGGACCTTCCCTACGAATCCCGGGCGATGCGTAAATGTTGGTCTTGTACCCCCGATTAAGTTCATGTGTTCTTCCGTGTAACGCGCATTTTCCACCGCCTCCGCTACTGAAGACGGTTTCCACATCTGCACCACAACTCTTATCTTAGGGTTCAATCCATAGACGAAACGCTCTGCCTGTCGTTGGTCGTTATCCATATACGACACATATTTGACCAGTTCCATAAACCTGATCTCATATTCTTCTACAGTTCTGTTTCCCTGTACTAAGGCATGAAATGCCCCTACCTGTTGTTCCTCGTAGTATGCTGGTAGATATTTCCTTCGGAACCTCTCCTTGAAAAGTTCCCAAGATACTGTGTTTGGGGTAAGGTGCAGTTGTCTTTCCAGGTTGCCCCACTAGTTCAAAGCGCTGTCTCTTAACTGAAAAATTGCGATCTTCGCCTTTGAGTTGGACGCATAGTCCCTTAAGGCAAAACACCTTGTCATGCCTTCCAACCATGCTTCCGTGCATTCACTGGCGCGACCCTCGGCAAACTCCGGAAGTTTGATCTTCTGCAATTCCCGCGTGATGTCTTCAGGTGGAGGTCCTCCCCCTGAATCCCTTGACGCTTCTGGATTACCTATTCCAGACAATGGGGGTTCCACTTCTGTCCCTGCTGGTTATCGCTCCTTTAAAGTCTCGTTGATGGCTTCCAACGAGCGCAGTATGAGGGCTAGTTCGGGTGATGGTGTTGGTGGTGCTGGCGGTGTTGGCGGTGCTTGCGACGACGCTCCCCTGCCTTGACTCCCTCGAGTCTTGACCATCCTGTATGCTTTGACCTGCATCCACCAAAGTTGTCAGGGTGAGTTCTAGGATGTTTCAAATTGGTGCTACTCAAACTAGAAATAGGGTTAGGCGTAAGTTTTCTTTACTTGTCTGTAAACAGACATTACTCTATTAGGGGATTGGCTAGGTTAGGGTTAGGATTAAGCGTCTAAGCTTTATTTCTTCACCCCTATGAAAATAACTATTGGTTCCCTTGCCCTGTAGCTATGCTAGCCTTGCGCCTTACTCGCCACTTCCTATGCTTACTCTCTTAGTGCATATGCCGCCTCCTTCCCGCTTGTCCTAGTCTAAGCCCTCTTAACTTTTCGCTTACAACTTGATTAAAGTCACTTCCGACCTTGTGTTTATTAATTTATGCCAAAAGGCGTACGCTTATTGACAATGGGCACAATTAATGATCTTTTAATCTTGTTTAACCTTAAACCCTGATCTGATGGCTATGCATTGAAGATGCTGACACATTCTTAGTCGTCCTCCAAAGTCAAATGGGTCAGATTTATTGTTCATAACTTTCTCGCATTTATCAAGGCATCCATTAACATGTTTACCCTTCTTTTTTTTTGTTTTTTTTAACATTTACCTAATCATAAAAAAAATGTTGTAAGGTTATATAATTACCATGTTTAATGATTAAATAGGATTAAACTGCGACATCTAAACAATTATCCCCAACTGCCAGCCCCGTTTTGGCGTTCACCAACGCTATGTACCTTTTGGCGTTAGTGTTCTTCTTAAGACGCTTTGCTTGGTGGGTGGTCTTGGGTATGACAATTAAAGTATTTATATGTGAAATTATTTGTAAGTCACATTGTATGGTGCGTTGGCAAGGCAGACTTTGTAAAGACTTGACTGGTGGGGAGGTCCGAGGTTTGATCCTCGCGGACTCCATAAATTTTTACTTAGCCCTATATTATTAAATTATTTAAATAAAAACTCATAATTATATATATATTTTTTTAAATTTAAAATTTTATGCAAGCGTATTATTACTTTTAAATAAATTATTACAACTAAAAATTAATATATAAAAAGATGATAATTTAATTATTAAAAAGGCTTATTAATACTTTTAAACAAATTATTACAACTAAAAATTAATATATATAAAAACATCCGTGGCATTCGCTGGCAGCCTTTAAGGTCGGGCTTCTGGCATGAGGCCCACGTGCCCGGCCTCCGGCTCTCAATACCAAACACCTAAGGTGTTCCTTAATCCTAACGCTGCCTCACTTCCGCCTCTTGTCTCTTTGCTCTGCTCTTGGCGCTGGTGTTGGTAATGCCCGCCATCAACGTTGTTGAGCTTCTGGTAAAGGAATGGGATTGACATTGGCAGTGCACCAGAGTTTTCCACATTTGTAATTTCTGAACGTTTTTTTTTTCAACAACAGGTGCATTCTCAACAGTTAGCTTTTCTGAACTAATTTCAGATTTAGTTGCTCCCAATAGTTGGTTATTAGATGCCAGGTTATCAACTGGCATCTTCAATTCAGACTCAACGGGCTTGGTGCTTAGCATTGGTCTTTGAGTATGGTTTACGTGTTGGTTTGATGTTGTGTTAATGTCGCGGGTACTTGGCTGTTCGGCTTGTGGACTTGGAGCCTGGCCTTTGGGCCCCAATATTTTTTTTTATATTCATTCATATCGCATTCTCCAGAATCATTATTTCTTCCGCTACTGATGCATCTTCTCCATGGAAGCAACAACAACACAATGGTTTCAAGAAAGGTATTTCATCAGACAAATCCGGCGTTGGTCTTGTTGCAACCTACATGAAGACTAAGAGAGGAGCCAAGCATTCTGTTCATACCGTTCGAGCTGCAGGCGTTGAAGTGAAGATGACAAGTGCTCTCACTGGAGTTATATTTGAGCCTTTTTCTGAAGTCCAGAACGAGCTTG